>JANJYQ010042717.1:1550-14252 GCA_024605255.1 Rastrelliger kanagurta | reverse complement strand
TTTTTTTTTTTGTTTTGTTTCTGGCTTCTGCTTAAGCCCTCAGTCTGATATTCCTGTCCAGTCCTCGCAGAGTTATAAATCCAAAAAAAATCCTCCCTGAGTACAGTTCACTAACTCATTTGTGCTGTGCCACTTGAAACTTATTTCCAAAAAAAATGTTCCGTTTTTTTACATGGCACTCTGTTTGGCTTCAGCGGGCATCATTTTCCTGTTCCTATTCCTAGATCAACCTTTCTGAAGCCTCACTTTGACCTTGAAAAAGTTATCATGACGTTGTCCACCCAGTTACCTGAAGCCATGATGCTTATATTGTTGTTTGCAGCTACAAATCCGAATTAATTGGGTACAAATTTGAAAGGGATACTGGCAGACCTGAGGGAAGAACTATTAAACTTTCATGTCCACTTTACGCAGCTATGTCACATTTTGGTGGGAGTGTCACCTCCGTCATGATTTTGTTTCAGTCTTCAAGCACATTTCCAGTATTGATTGGAGTTGTTCTGCCCACATTTTAAGCCACACTAGCACTGTGGATCTAAAGATGATGACACTGATGATCTGATGGTAGCTAAGTCCTTTAGTTTGGTCTAATTACCACAGTATATATCCTATTAACCCTTCCATTAGGATTTATGACTAAATCTCTATCCTCTAAACTAATGACGTTACCATCAGCCTCAGCCATACTTAGTTTTGTGTGTGTGTATGAGTGTCTGTGTGTGTTAATTAGCAGATGTTAGCATGCAACACATGAATAGTAATTTGTAACTGCTGAACATCAGCACAAGCTAAAATTGCAACTGGTAATATCTGAAAGCCGGGACGGAACCACAATGTGACTCAATGCTGCATCTGGTTGACATTGAAGGTCGAGCTAGTGGCTGTTGTAAATCTGACCGAACTGTTACGCAGCTTCACCAAACGGAACCAATGCCATCCAGGTGATCTACATGCATCCGATCATAAAAGACTTGTATGGGTATTTGTGTATTTTTTCAAAGTATTTCTAGTCCTCAGAATGACTCGGCTTTTTATTTACCAACTTTGGAAAAAAAACTACCTCAGAGCAGTGTCCGGTGCTAGCTAATATTAGCCCTGATTTATAATAATGGTGACAAAAATCAAAAAATTGTAGTGACCAAACCAATATAAGCCAATATCTATGAGAGCACAGGTCATTTTTTTTTTAAAACCTTAATAAAAGGAAAGCCAAGTAAATGTGTATGACTGGTTGGTTGCTTTAGTTGGTTACATTTTAAGGGACCAAAATTTTGTAATCAGGAGGTCACGTCTCATTGTTTCGTTCAACTCCTTCATTTTTCAAAAGACAGACAAAAACAACCCAGCACGTGAAATAAACTGTAATCATGACTGGATCACACGTTGACAAAACGTGCCATCGTAACTGCTAATCCAGTATGACAGTATGTTAATATTCCAGCAAAACGTTGGTGATATTGAGTCATGTTTATAGTGGCGTTTGATGGAAAGATGTATGTACAGCAATAATGTCGGCATGTGGGCTGCGAACCATCGATAATTGTTGGTTTTTACGCTGGTCAAAGCAACTCTCGATTAACAGTGGACTTTAAGTTTAGCACGATGATACTTTGCAAATGGGTAGAACGACAGATAACCTTTTGTCTCAATACCTGTAACCAGCTTTTTCTGTTTTTGTTTACCGGGATTGTTAAAATATCAAGGTTTCATACTGGATAGAGCCACTCTTTGTGATCAAGCACAGATATTTCTCTGCCGTGTTAACCCAGTACTGCAATACAATCGGGGAAGGGCATCTCTGTCTCTTACTCAGTTCATTTTCCACTTTCCTACCATTAGCCGGACGCCGTTTGTGTTGAGGGTATAAGCAGTAGTTTTGCATGTGACAATTTACAAAGGGAATGCACACATTTGAATATACTTTACGATGTATCAAATCATTGTAAACTTCAACAAAAGGTACATATGAGGTCATGTGGCAGTGAACTTGAGATTGTTGTCATTTTGTCTCAACAGAAAACATCCAGCGTGTTTGTAGTTGTTTTATGTGTGCCTTTTTTGTCGAATCTTTCTCCTCTCCATCTGCCCCGACTTTGGGTTTGTAAGTCCTTTTTTTTCCACATAAAGGTTTGACAAAATCTGCCGCGCCACATAAAAGTAATTTCCATTATAATCATCATGCAACCTTTGCGTGTAGATGCTGCATAGAACGATCAGTATTTGTGTTTTGCACTTTCCAAGCAGTCTCAAAAAAAAAATGTCCCACTTGAAGTTGGGCAGAAAGTAAAAAAAATAACTGACGAGGTATTTTATGCTATCAATAGGAATTATAAGGAATAATATGACTTTGAAGAGCTTTTCTAAAAAGGTTGAGATATATATCTATATATATATATTCATGAAGTACCTCATAAGCCTGATATATGCTGCATTGACTTGTTTTTTCTTTAGTGTACTTCATATTGTCCAATAAAAATCTAATTTTCCCCTGTGGGAGGTTTGAATGTCACTGCAGGCTGTGCAAATGCCACAACCAGTTAATCTGATAGTTCTGTTGTAACAAAGGAGCTGTTGCACCTTGTGGCCAAATCATAACGTGTCATTTATGCAATTTCTACGCAGTCTCATCGGAATCTTTCTCAGATGTGGCCACACCATTTGTATTCTGTCTTTTTGTTTTTGCATATTCTCTGTGTCTGTGTAGCCAAAAAAAAATATATATATACCGTATATATATATATCAGGTTTAGTTGACGAAGAGTTGCACCAAGCATCCTGCGAGGCTCTGTGGTATAATATATATGACTGTTGACTCAGGTATTGCCGCGAAAGGGCTATATCTGCTTACTGTGTCCCTGCTCCAACTCCTCCCGCACCTTTGTCTTAAAATAGCCTTAGATCTACACAAGAGTTTCCTATTTGGCCTTAAAAAGTTGAACAAATTATGCACTACAATTTCACAGACTTGACAGAGCTTGATTCCTGTTCCAATCATTTTTTCTTCTTCTTTTTTTTTTTTAGAGTTTGTGTCGTGTCATTGCCATGTTATCTACCTCCTATGAATGTAGGGGCTGTCCTGGAGATGTAGTCGACTGCAAAACTTTTTTTGATTTTCATGCTCGTTTAAGGAAAACAGACAATCATCTGTAGATTCTTGAAAAATATCAAATATATTCCCCTGTTCAGTCATAGAGCTGATTCCAGGACACTCCATTTTTCTTGATGTTTTTTTTTCCCCTCATTGGCCATTTTCATTTTATACTTGGTGATATATATATATTTTTTTTCGTTGTAAGCCATGATGGAGAAGCAAAGTGACCAAAGTCTCTTGGTAAAGGCAGCCCTGCACAGCCTCGTGAATTCAAACCTCCCTTCATTTGTGTCATGATGAGCTCAGTTTTGAGTTGTTGTATTTTGTTTTTCTTTCCTCTCTCCTTTTTTTTTTTTTTTTCTCTTTTCCCTTATTTAAACCACGACATGCCAAAACTGAATTTGCTGTCATTCCTGTTCTGGTGAGGGTCTTTATGTTGCTGATTTTAATTTGTTCACATCCACTGCTAAGCTCCTTGTTCTTGTTATTGTAAAGTTGTAAGCTTTGATTTCTATTTTACATTTCCTTATTATTTTTATTTTTTTTTTGTTAACAATTATGCTTACAGAACACAAGATATGCTGTAAACCCTGTTAGGACATAATGTGAATACGTATCACTTAATATAGTTCACTCTTTTGGCTTGACTGTAAGTTGCGTTAATTAATAAAATGTTTAAAAAGTTTCCCAGTCATGTTGTGACTTTTTCATAATTTTCTCAATTTGTCATTTTCATGCTCAGATTGAGTCATAGTGTGACTGATTTATTGTAGCTGTGTGAACAATAACACTATTTTCAAGAAAAAAAAGTATAACAATGTATATCCTGGTTACTCTTGACAATTAACATCACTCTAATTTATTAAAGGAACCAATTGATCAAAAATATGAACAACCTAATGAGGCATGAAATAGACGCACAATCCAAAGAGAAACTAGTTTGTGAGATGTAATAAACTTTATTATAACTTTGCTGATAAAAATGTAGAAACACATCTGTAGACATGGGTTAATGTGAAAACAAATCAACAGGCAGTAGGGCTGCTTTTTCACAACGTGGCACAGGTTGATTTTTAAAAAATATCACAAATGTTGCTAAGTTCATCCATGTTAGTGTTAAATTGTTTCTGAAGCCTGTAACAATCCAAAACAGTGACTCCAGATTCAAGATTTAATTTGAAATGGAAACTAGTGGGATTATGAAATATTTTGACTTGTTTTAAGACAGATTTACAAGTATTTTAAGTCATACACTAGTCTTTTTATTTTGTGTGTGTGAAAGTTTTGACCCATGGCATTGCTAGATGTATTTGACATATAGATGCATATTATAGCCTGTAGTTGAAATATGGATCAGATGTAGCAATAGTAGATTTTAAACTTTACTTAGAGTATGATTGGGGCTTTGGCATACTGCAACACTGGAAAAAAAGGACCATAAGGAGAGAGTGGGTTTGTGCCACATTCACATATATAAAACATTAACAAATTGGCATATAAGTGATAAAAGATGAGGGCAATAACGGTCATACTCCAGACAGACAGGCAGGATAATTGAAAACAAATCAATGGATCATGTGTGACAAAACACTACACTAAAAATCACAAAGCCTGTGAAAAACTAGCATAAGAAAACAAAGCTAGACAAAATCAAAAGACACAGACAGCATTTGATCTTGGAAGAAGTACATTATAACTCTTTTTTTTTTTTCTTTTACATACTGGAGGATTTGTGCACAAACAGGCCTTTAACTCTTTTTTTTCCGCCCAGTTGATCCTGTGACACTTACAGAAGAGTTTTGAGCCACATAACAACACTAAAGGATTCATTGTACTGCGGTGAAAATAAAACACAACTACACAGTTTGCACAGACATGGCAATTATGTGTGACATTTGACAGGTTCCTTGGACAAGGACTGCTCAGAAATCTTGATTAATCCATCACTGCTCCTTGTCTTCATTTTGGAGCTTGGGTGGGGATCAAAACCCTAGATGCCCGTGAAGGAAAAAAATAACAAAAACACTTGAACTCAAGGGACACAACTAAAAAATGAGACTACAACAATAAATTAATGCAAAAATATGGCCCATGACCAGATTTTTTTGTTTCATTCTCACTGGAATTCCACATTGAATAGAAAGATCTTTCATAAAAAGTTATAAAATAAATAAGCACTCTTTCCCTTTGAGTTTGAGTAGAAAAAAAGTTGCACAGCGTGCAGGCCCAAGAGAAGGTTTTTTTTGCTGTTTTTTTTAAAGAATATTTTGCAGAAGTGTCTCCTTCTCTTCTTCTTTGGCCTTTGTGGTCAGAAACACACAGACACACACATGCTGAGGGGTCAGTGGAACATTGCTACTGGTCCTCAGTACACCCAGTTCACCGGGACCCACTGGGATTCACTGCACAATTTGTCCACAGCGGCCTGTAACGTCTCAAAGGCCTTGTCTAGGTTGTCATTGACGATGGTGAGGTCGAAGTAATGGCTGTAAGCCCTCTGGATGCGGGCACTCTCATCCACCGTCTTCCTCAGATCCACATCCTGTCAACACACAAAGGAGAGGTGAGTTGTGGAAACTTAATAAAACGGTTTATGATGGATGGATTCCCTTTCTACTTCAGTTTGACAGTGCATGTCATTTGTAAGTTTAGGATTAGCAACATCAACACTAATTAAATATCTAAATTGATCTATGAGACCTCATTGAAATTATTGATGTAGCTTAAAATGTATTTTGGTGTCATCAAGTTGGAAATTGATAGAAACTCTTAAGAGATGTCCATGAGGTAGCATATAGACAAAAAAGATGGTGGTCTGAGTTTAGTTCGCTTTAAAGTGGTCTGAGTCTAATTGGTGTGTTCACATCAAAAAATGCTGAGTCATCGATCTGAGTTCACTTTGAAGGCTGAAAAGGTCCAAGTGTGAAACCACCTTAAAAGAATGGCAACTGACAGGCACTCAATGTCATCTGCCAAAAGTATATAATGACCACTTTAAGTAGCAGTTTGTATTGTGACAACTTCTTCAGCAAAATTGAAAACATTCAAACAGTATTCTCACTCATAAAATATTCAATTTGATTTGCCACCACTGTCTCAAGGAATTTAACTAAAATGAGAAGTTTAGACATTAGTCAAAATCATTGGGATCAAGCCCTCTTTAAAAGAAAAAAACATCTGGACTAGAACATGTTCAAAATGGGATGATGCAGTACTTGAGGAAAGGGAGCAGTTCACATGAAGGAGAATAAAAATTGCTAATTATATTGAAATATCCTTAAAACCTGAGTGTAATGTAAGCAACTAACAAGTGTGTGTTTGAATAAAAGACTGGAGTTAACTTACTGTGAGCTGTTTAGTGGTGATGCCTGCATCCACCACAGCTTTGTGCATTGCCTTCAGTGTATCAAAATCTGGCGCTGCGATGAACACCACATAAGGCATGAACTCTGCTGTTTTCAATACCTTCAGGGCCTGCAGGGAGACACAGAACTTGAATAATTTTGTCCTAGCTTAATGTCCCAACTTTGTCTTTCCTTGTATAAAAACAGGAAATGCTGCAAAAGGTTCTTTCTTTTCTGTTATACCTGTGGGTTGACATCGAGGATGCAGGTGCGACCTGTGGCCACCACCTCATGGATGGACTCGATCTTGGTGCCGTAGAGGTTGCCGTCGTACTCGCCGTGCTCTAGGAAGCGGCCAGCCTTCACGTCCACCTCCATCTCTGTCCTTGTGGTAAAGTGATAAGAGTTGCCATCCAGCTCTTCATCACGGGGCCGTCGTGAAGTGTCTGGACAGAAGAGGTCAGTTAAATGTGTGATAAGTCATTTAGTGATCTGTTCCTCCTCTTTTGGGTTGGGTTGTGACTTTCGAAATACAGATTAAAACGAGTGACGTACATGGTATGGTGGTGCCGAAGCGGGTAGGTTGGAGGACCATCAGTCGGTTCTTCAGACTACGTCTACCCACACCCTGGGCACCAATCAGAACAAGTGTCTTTCTCTGGAATGCAGGCACCTTCGCCACTTCCTCGTAAATCTGCAGCTCATGTCGGTCGAACTCTGTCCAAACAAAAGGTAGAATTGTGACTCAGTCGTAGATAATGATAATGAAGATGGCTGCTAAGATTCAACAGTGTGAAAAATCTGACCTGCATTCTTGGCTGTTAGATACATCATCTTCTTTTTCTTTTTTCCAGCTATGGTTCCACAAAGGATACCTGCAAAACAAGAGGAATAGTTAAGCACTTTTATATCTTTGCTATTGCAGCATTTGGCCAGATGAGGGCAGGAGTGGACCATTTTCTGAGAGTAAATTAGTTTTCAAGCAGTAGGAACAAAGGTCAGGTAGTACACCAAATGTCTATTTGACATCAACATTACTAGAGAGAGGAACAGTAAATTTTAGAGTTTAGGCTCTACAGTGTGCATTTTTGCACAATGCTTGTGCAAAAATAGCACCAGGCAGGAAATGCATGTCGTGACCTACCTGATCCATCAAAGTCTCGGGGGACAAAAGCTTTCCTCTTCTCCTCCAAGAACTGACTGGGTATCAGTCCTGTGGCTCCACCCACCACCTGGCATGCCTGGCACAGATCAGAGATCAGATGATTATGTTCCTGTGATCTTCCACGACAGACACATAAAGGAGATAGAAAAAAAATGTTGAAAAGCTCACCTGCCACCAGTTGGGATCCTCTCTGTTAACAATCTGAAGGATGTCACCTTTTTTGAAGGCCATGCCCGCCTCTCGACAAGGGATCAGGTTGTCATTGGCTGGGTCGTAGTCAAAGTATGGCCGCACGTACACCTGTGATGAACAGATGCACAATTTTTTTGAGTTATTTGGGACTGGTCAAAAGTAAATTTGGCTAGGCTCGAGCTCAGTGCGCCATCTCACACACTGGCACACTAAATGTGTGGCTCATTCACACTCATTACGTCCAAGGTCCCCACAATGCACCCTACACAGCTGTTCATGCTGCGCCAACAGTGGATGCTTTTGCCAGAGAGGGTAAGTGCTCTGGCCGATGTATTAGATTAAACAAGCAGCCAAAGGAAGCAATAAAACAAGCCAGTAAAAAACACTGTGCAAAAAAACACCCTGAGCCACAGTGCAGGATGTGATTTGCATTTTGTTTCAGTCACTTTTACTGCTGGTGCTTATAATTTAAAGATTATAAGCATTTCCAAGTTTATGTCCATATGTCTGGGATGCACAAGACTAATCAGGAGCCATCATAGAATAAAAAAATAGGTGTTGCACGTATATCTAAAAATAACATGAACAACTGTACTCTCCGTGTGTGGCAGCATGAGATTATAGGAAGCATGTGTTTGGAGTGTGTGCAAGAGACAGAAACAGCTAGTGTGACCTAGATAGCATGTGGAGTGATATTAATAGGGCTCCCAGGGTTCACATTCCTGCGCAGGGGATTGTGGGAAGGGCCGTAGGACAGATCACCAGCTCTGTCCAACATCTGCCCATCATTACATAAGCGGTAGTGTTTGTTTACATTATAATCTCATCTGACATTTCTGTGTGTGAGTAGTGTACCTGAGGAGGTGCAGGAGCATCTCTGTAGCTGGGGAGTATTTTGAGAGTGATCCCTCCACTGCAGTCCTTGAGCATCTCCTGCAGCTCAGTAGGGTTGTTGCCAACGTCCTTGCCGTTCACTTCCTTAATAATGTCGCCCACATGAAGTAGTCCCTGCCTGTCAATCATGCCGCCGTGAAGGATCCTTGCAATGACCAGGTCGTCCTTCTCTACGCGAAATGTCACACCCTGAGAGGAAGAGGAGTCGGAAAGATGAGGTTTATGATACACTCGCCCATCTTTACTCACACACTTCCACAGCTTTAATAATATATATTTAATGATATGAATAATGGTTATTCATGTGTTCAACCACTCACTCCCACATACACTCCTACACACACACATATATGCTGCATGTAAACACACTTGGACTGTTCCTGTCTCTGCTCACCAGAGGTTCTCCGGCCTTCTTTCGGATGCCAATCATGCGCACAGCATCGGCCTGCATCAGAGCACTGTTCACCGCTGCATCATTGGCTGTCTCAGTCGGGGGTGGGACTTCATAGCACTTGGATGCCACTATGTCATGTGCCTCCAAAAGTGACTGAATGGAAATTAAAAAAATAAAGTAAGTCAGTTCACTAACTTTATCATCATTATCTCTCCTATCATGTCATTATTGTTGTCACATTAGTAGATGCTCAGACTGAAAACAACATAGGGCTCTACATTGGTGGGGAATGAGAAGGTACTATTTGACGGTTGTACAGCAGACAGTGAAAATACTTTGTAGACATTGCAAAGTAATCTATCTGGAATGTGCTCTTGCATGTATTTGACTGGCCAACACAGCTCACTAGATAACACAGCATTGCCTCATGTTATGTTGGAACAAAAGTTGAGCCAGACTGATGTTTTGGTTTGGGTTTTTTTTTGTTGCTTTTTTTGTGTCTTTTGACTCTGCTTTGGCGCCACTGGACTGCCTTAAAATGAATGAGGAGGCTGTACTTTTTTCAGGGTTAAAGTCTGAATGCACCATTTACTTCCATTGTGCAACTGTCACTCATGGATACAATGGAAGCTTTTTATCATCTACGTAGGCTCACTATAAATGATGCCAACCAAACTGTGGCTTGATATTTCAATGAAAAACACAAGAGGAGACTAGAGGTAGAATATGTCGACAGATGGGGAAGCTGTAATGTTGGATAAATGCAAATACAGATACAAAGAGAACTCGAGGTTTGTCAATAGAGCAGAAGCTTTATATGAAATGCTGCAACAACTCTAACAACTGATTTACCTTGATTAAAAAAAACTGCGTACACGGTGCTGTTTGACAACAGATTTGAAAGTCCATGATGTGTTTTCTCACCAGTACATTGAAAGTTGTGGCTAAAAAAAAAGCACTAATCAAGTAATGGCTCAAATCCCAAATATGGATTACCACCAAATCCAATCAACTAGTTTTTGGTTCACTGAATATCCATCATCCGACTTTCATCCAAATCTGTTGTTTTTTGTTACTATTGGTGTAACCTTTAAAACACATTATCAGTCAGATACAAGCAATTTGCTGGTGAAGGTAATGCAAGTCTTAAAGGTGATTCATGACATAATATCCATTTCCCTTTGTGCCCTCTCTCTTTTTTCCCCGCCCTCTCTCTCTCTCTCTCTTTTTCTCTCAGTAGGTCAACAGGGTCTTATCCTCCAGCTTATAGCACGCATGGCTCTGATTGGTGCAGTGGCTTCTCTGGGCTCAGAAGTCTTAACTCCTATTGGTCTAGCCTGTATAAAGCCCCTGGTAGGTTCAGGGATAGAGGTTAGTGTTCTACTGTTAAGAGGACAAGATCCAAAACATTAGGTCTGTGGTACTGTAATTACAGTTTAACATAAAGTGTACTATTAACCCTAAAAACAACACAAAACTTGTCCCTGGTTTAACATACAGTGACATATTACATTTAGCTCTGAAAAAAAGTATTAAACACATGACTTTTGAACTGCTAGTAGATGTTACTTACAATGTAAATCTGTGGTGTTAAATGCAAAGAACTTGCAATGTAATAAAAAGTGGTTCACAGACGTGTCAGTGAGCTGAGTTAATAATCAATCCAACAGCAGCACGATTACTCCCATAAATCATGTCTGGTCTGCCTTATCATCATTTAAACACCTAGTGAATAAGGTATGTGGTGTGTATGTATGAATGTGTGTGTGTGTTGTCTGTTGTTTCTACTTTTGGGGACAAGTTTCAGAGTTAGGACCAGTTCATTGGGGACAGTTTGTACAATTGAGGACAAAAGCCGTGTCCCCAATTGGGAAAAACCTGATTTTTGGGTCAGTGGTTAAATTTAGGGTAAGGGTTAGTTTCCAGGAATTTAATGTAAGTCTATGTAATGTCCTCGAAAGTGCCTGTGATCTAGTATGGATGTGTGTTATCCAGTTATTCCTCAAACTAAGGGGGACGTAAATCTGCTTACACAGTCATAATATGAGGACTCACCTCTCTTATGGGAAAAAAAAGTCAAAGTAAGTTCAAGATTATATTAAGGTTATGTGGTGTACATTTGCTCACCTGGAAATGGGGCTCTTGCAGGATCCTGGACAATTCGGCTGCGCTGTCGTCTTTAACCTTGAGGCCGCTGATGTCGCCCAGGATCTCCGTTACCAGCTCCATATTGTTGTCCTGCACTGCTTCCAGCTTTACTTCCTCCAGCTGTTCGTGAGCCTGGGAGAGAAAGAGAAAAGCTCAGCGAGGCACATGGGGAGAGTGTAATTATGTTTTGTGTTGTCATGACTTAGTATTGTGTTATTATTTATTTCAATGTGTAAATGCTGGATGGGAGTTGAGATGTGTATCGGATGCAGATTTATCGTGGGTTTATTTAGCTCTGTGAGGAAGCCACCATCTGCCTCGCGTTACTGTGTTAAAAGTCAGAGTATTTATTTATGTTTAGTCAACTGTCATCTCTACAAGTTCCAGCCCTGCAGGGAAAAGTCGAACAGCGGAAAATGACAGCAGCATGTCTAGCAGAAACTACAGCTGTCCTCTAACTGAACTCACTGCACACTAGACTTCTTATAGCAGTGAAGAGCTTTGAGCAAACTCTGTGTGCAAAGGCATTGCAACAGTGTGAATCTGCACCATTTTGTTACTGAGTGATTCAAATGCAGTGAACACTTTTTTTTTTTTTTAGTCCGAGCCTTACTGTACTTAGCGCCTCAGACACAGTAAGCAAAGCACCGCTGGGAACAGGTGGGGGTGCAGAGCTGGCTTGTTGTTAGTCTGCTCACTGCTGCTCACCCCGAGCTATGTGTGTGTGCTACCTTAGCCAAAGAGCGTACAATGGGACTTTCCATGATGCCGCGCAGGAAGAGCAGGTCGATGTCTTTGGCTCCCGTGGAAGTGGGCAGCTCTCCCAAGTTATCCAACACCTGCTGCATGGCTGCATGGACAGATCCAGAAACATAAACAGAGACAAAGGAAAAGAGAGATAAGGTGAGTTAGCCAAGCGTAAAAGTCATATGAAGCATAAACATGCACACACACACACACAACAGATTTGAAGATAATGCAGCAGCTGATAAGAAGAAAAGCAGACACTGGTTTATGAGTGTTAGGACTGGCCTCACATGTTGTAAGGCATTGAATTAAAACAATCTTTTCTGCCATATAAATATGCCATTACACAATTACGCTGAGAGTTCCTCCTGAGACCTTGATCGGCCGTGATTGAAGTCCATTCACCCTCTTCAGCAGAGTGCTCCAAGTCTCAAATTAAAGCTCCATCTGGAGGTATAGTAACTTTAGTCCGTTCAGAACGAGCAGCAAAATTCCAGGTTTCCAGGATTCAAATGATCTGAGTTGTAAGAAAATGTCTCTATAAATACCTATGTTGAGTCTCGCATGTTGTGTGCACACAAACAAAAGAGAGGCAGAGGTGTGGACTGTCGCCATCAGCCAGCTAACGCCCTAATGCCAGGGTCTCAAAGCCCATGTAAGCCCATTTAAGATACTTAAAGCCCTGGAAACGTGTGTGTGTGACTCTGTGTCATTATACAGTGACTGT
>JANJYQ010042710.1:0-10732 GCA_024605255.1 Rastrelliger kanagurta | reverse complement strand
ACACACACACACACACACACACACACACACACACACACACACACACACACACATAAAGACATGCTTCTCTGTGTCTGTCTCTCATTCTCTCTCCTCTTCTTGACACGCACACAGCTTAGTTTACCTCAGAGTCAGCACCCGCTACATACTGTACAATCAAGTTGACATACCTCACCTCTGACCCTTAGACAGTGTGTCTCGTCAGAGCCTGCAGTAATAACTACTGTTGATCCCCTGTTGACACATGACTGTCTCGGCACACGCACCGCAGGCCCGACATGTGTGATGGATAGAATTAAGCAGTCAGAAACAGAACACACAGTTCCTCACTTACCTATCTGATGTTTGCACAGTATAAATTTGCACACGTGTGTCATGCTACCTCAAGAGCACTCACAGGCCGTATACTGATTTCACAAAAGATATGAAGACAAAAAAAAAGGCTGGGAGGAGCCCAGACAAAAACATTCTTGGGATTTTGAAGAGCTTTGGCTATAATGGATTGAGGGTGTACATGCAGTCTGACTCTCTCCTGTATCATGTAATGGAGCTGTCAGAGACAGAACCGCAAGTGGAATCCATCCCTTCATCCTTGCCACTCACCAAAAGCTTTTAACTCCCCTGCTGATCATATAGACCTTATGCTCCGTTATGCTCTACGTAGAGGAGTCAATAAATGAATGGGGATGGGGTGGGCCACAGTTGTGTCTGGAATCCTCAGTGTTTGACTTATTCTAAACACACGATCTTTCCACTCAATTAGAGTGCCGTCCAAAGCAGACGGTTTCTGAGCCGAGCTCAGCCAGGTGTTTGCAATATTCACCATTATGCCAGAGCCATATGTCAACACAAAGCGGCAAGGTGTAGTGCCTCAAAAAAGAAGTCTTCTTAAATGAATGTTGCGTGTGAATGTGCAGTGCTGCAAATGCTGGAAAATGCTCATGCATGAGGCCCATTGTGGGAAGTTTCCAAAACACTGGCAAACATGTGCTTTAAATATTGAAGAGTCCTCTGGAACAGTTTACCTCCTCGCCGCAAGCCACAGATTCCAAATCAGCTCTAATAACTTAACCTGCCACTTCATGGTGCGATATTTTTGTGAAACATGGAGACCGCAAACTCCAAATACTTCAGACACCCACAAGACAATTTAAGCTTTAAGGGTTCGCAATTGGAATGTACTGTATGTTGATTCAAAGTATAATGTATTTCTTTTGGTAGGCACATTGCATAACATGACAAGTTGTGTTTACATATATTCTTTCTGTTTTGGTTTTTAGAATAGAAAAAGTCCTTAATATGAGGTATATGTACATATACATGCAATGGCAGAATCCTGTCAGCCCTCTTCATCTCCAATCAGTACCCTACACCCTTAGATTTTCCACACAGTGGCAGAGTCTGTCCTTATTACAGTAGCAACTGCAGTGTGTAAAAAATTTAAACTGTATTCCCTCTCGAAGATCAGGTGCCATTCTTGCTCTGTTGCAAGAAGCCCAGATGTGTTCTTTGAGAAAAAGCATTTGCCTGTTGTTTGTTGTAATGCCTCTACAGATAGTATCTGCTGCAGACTTCAGTGTCTGTGGCAATGACAGGGAGCTTCCAAGCTTCAAATGTGACCTGCTAAAATTCCCCACCAAGACCACAGGGTCCTTGAAGCTGGATAAATCTGTTAGAGTACACCAAAAGAGCAGATGAATCCAATCTTTGTATGCTGATCTTCCTACTTTCTGCCCCCTTTTAGAACTTTCTAGCGACCAGTACTTGTCCAGAAATCCAGGGTTATCTGTATGTGAAGGAGGTGGGAAGAAAGTCATGGAAGAAAGTTTACATGTTCCTGCGGCGTTCAGGACTCTACTGTTCTACAAAAGGAACTTCAAAGGTAACAGTAACTTTCCATCTTCAAGGGATGGAATATGGTTTATTGTCATTTTTTCAACATGCAATTAAGTTTCTACTTTGTAATTACAATCATTATGTTTTCACTGAATATACTATATCAATATATTCTAGCAATAACAGTAAATATTTCAGATTAAACATAATTGCCTTCAAAGAATACCATCAAAGGTCTCTATGTCTGTATACCTCCAGGCTGCTTCTCTCTGATGTTCTGACTTATTCATTATTTCTGTCTCCAGGAGCCAAGACATCTACAGTTATTAGCAGACCTAGAAGACAGTAACATCTTCACTGTCATCACAGGCAAAAAGCAGCACGGTGCACCCACAGATTTCGAGTTCTGTATCAAGGTGAGTTCCAGATGACAGAAGTGCATTGGAACTGATTACTAATGAAATATTATGTGCCGGGTGATGAGTGGCATTTCATTTAGCTCCATATGAGAGAGCATATGATTATATTGGTGCTGTGGTTCTGGTTTGATGCTGGTGGCTGTAATTGTAAATGGTTTAATAATATACTCTATCTAAATGAGACTGTGATGATGATAATGCTGTAGTGTGTTATCATATACTGTAATGATTAATGTATTAACACTGTCCTGATATTAAAATTTTTAATATGCAGCCCAATAAAGGTCGAGGGGAGTTGAAGGAGTTGAGGATCCTGTGTGCGGAGGACGAACAGGGCAGGACATGTTGGATGACTGCCTTCAGACTCTTTAAGGTACCACCATGATGTTGTTTTTGGGTTTTTTTTATTATTCAAAGATTGCAGATCACACTGTTGTCCACTCTGTCAGAAAACACACCAGTATCAAAAATATGTACCAGCAAACTTTTACTTATTTATAATATGCTCATCAAGGATGTGATGGACCACCGTGTTTCCTTGTCTTCACAGTATGGGATTATATTGTACCAGAATTATAAGATTCCTCAACAAAGAAAAACTTTGCTCTCACACTTTTCAGCACCTGTGGTAAGTTTTCTTCTTCGTCAAAGACTTCAAATTCAAATAAACAAACCAAATATTTAAATTTAAGTCAATTACTATAAAAATTGCCAGGCATATGTTGTGTGTCTACATCCTGACTGTCATGTGTCTCTGTCTCCCCCTAGCGAAGTGTGTCAGAGAACTCCCTTGTGGCAATGGACTTCTCAGGGAGGATAGGCAGGGTGATTGACAACCCTGTGGAGGCTCAGAGCGCTGCCATGGAGGAGGGGCATGCGTGGAGGGTGAGTTTCATTTTTTTCCTGCTAACTGTGCCAGGAGCATAACTCTAAATTTATTATGATCTTTACAGATGGCACTCGCTATTTTCTTCAAATACTCTACTCTGGTTAGTAAGAGTGTTGATTTCACAGCGACAGTTACTTTGAGCTTACAAAAGTGTTCTTTCTGGCTCAGAGAAAAATATTGAAGTTGGTAAGTTTACAATATGTAGAGGACGCTAAGACCACCTTTACACTTATTTCATGTTTAACTTGTGATTTTTCCTCACTGTTAACAAATGTAAAGATACAAAAGACACTGTAATAGAATTACCTGGATCTAAATTGTCATGTGTGTTGGATCATGAACTAATCCCTGTTGTTATGTCTGTATGTGGCATCTCTCTCAGAAGAGGAATCAACGAATGAACATACTAGGCTCCCACAGTCCACTACATCACTCTTCACTAAGTTCAGGTAAATGTAATGGCATTTGGATTCAAATTTCTCAATCCTCAAGGATCCAGTTCCATTTCCCATTTTAATTTGTATTGTATATTTTATTTTCTCTGCAGTCATCCACATAGCTCAGCTATGGTTCCATGGCAGGATAACCAGAGAAGAATCCCATCGCATTATCCACCAGCAGGGACAAGTAGATGGGTAAGTCTACAAATACCATAGAATTTATTGCATCTGTACTGCATCCATCAAAGTTAAGTTAGCTTAATTAGTGTCCTTTCTTTTTCTCCACAGGTTGTTTCTGCTGAGAGTCAGTCAGAGTAACCCCAAGGCGTTTGTGCTCACATTGTGCCATCACCAGAAAATCAAACATTTCCAGATTTTACCGGTATGCATTCATGAATTTGTTTAAATATTTTGTTTTTAGTTAAATGTGGGCATAAAATGTTAAAATTATACATTACATGAGCAATAACATTGATGCAATAGAGATATATAAAGGTTTTCTCTGACATGGTGATGATTGTAACAGCATTGTAGAAGAGTTACACATCTTAAGTAACAAACATGTAATTGTGTCATAATGTGAGCAACAACATATTAAGCATTAAAATGATTGTGTGAATTTGTTCTTATGTAGAAATAAATTGAATAAGAGTTCATGCTCTCTGGAAATCAATCTTAAAAACTATATAGTACGATTTACAGTAAACAAGCCAAGGCATGTAAAACCATTGTTAGGGTTTTATAAACAGAATCTGATTTCACCCGGTCCTCCCTTTTCTCTTGCCATGTGGTGTGTCCCTCTTCCCTCATGCCTGGACTGTTTTATGCTGGCAGTGTGAAGAGGACGGCCAAGTCTTCTTCAGCCTTGATGACGGCGCCACCAAATTCACTGACCTGATTCAGCTGGTGGAGTTCTACCAGCTCAACAGAGGAGTGCTGCCTTGTAAACTCAGACACCCATGCACCGTCGTGGCCTTATGACATCTACGGATCATCTGACCCATGATCCCTATCACTTGACCTCCCTTGACTCTGCCTAAAACAAACAAAACAAAAAAGAATCTTTCTGTTGGTTTGGTTCTTTTTGTTTTTATCTTGATAAGAAGCTGGTGAATTGACTGATGTTTCGTTGTTGTTGTTTTATATTGTCGAGAGTCTGCCGGAGATTGATGACCTGTTGGATTCCTGTTGGTTTGCATGGATGTTGAGGAGTCGGATACACAATTTGCTCGCAAAGTTACTGTGTGAAGAAGAGAGAAGACAAAGGAAATGAACACTGCCGTTTGTGTCAATACTGTCGCAAAATCTTCCACAATCTTTCTACCAGTAGTCATCAATAAGCTTGGACCCAGTGACCTTCAAGGTTTTCTCTTCCAGCTCAAGTGTAGACTGTATTTCCCTTCAACTGGACAATCAGCAGGACAATTCAAGCTTTCACGTGGACCACTCTGCTCCCTGAGAACAAATTGTCATCATTCATCCTCAGTGAATATACTGTAGGTGGAGAGGTGATTGTCTCTTAGTTTTGCACTCATCGAACTGGGAGTGGCCTTTGAGGGTGCATGACTTCCCCGCTGTTGCATTACTTTTAACTGTGAGATGGTGCCACCGCCCTCTAGTGTCATAGGCATGTAAGGACATGTCAAAATTTAACACAAGTTTGTCGGGACAAACTAGCCTGGAGTAAATGGCAAAGAAAAAAAATGTGGAATTGTTGAAACAAAGTATTTTTTTTTTATCAGTGGACAATACAAAATCTGTGTTGTCCATCTTCGCTCATGCTCATCTCTGACCACACAGGGTTTCTTTTCTTTTGGACACATTCATTGCAGTTATTATTTCAATATTCTCTTTATAAATGTGTTTAAAGTCCACCTCCTGCATCCTGAACATGTGTAACTCTTCAGTATCCACATAAGCTATAAAAAAGGTCATCCTGTACTTATCATTCTATTGCACGCTCCAGTTTCCTAAAGTAATTCCCATGCAACTTCCACATAATGTATAATGGTGTCATTCAGGGTGAAATGAGTAATAAAGCTAAACAAATTATTTAACCAGGTAGACAATTTTGGTGATTGTAATGTTGAAAAGTAAAACAAGGTAACAGTTTGGAAATGAGAAACCATAGCCTGTAGAGATATGTCCACTTTTTTATACTGCAGGCAAAGGTATAAGGCTATCAATTGCATAGGATTAAGTGGGATGAATAAGAGTATCATTGTTTAGTCTGATTGTCCTCATAACAGCGCAGGGAAGGATAACCACTAGCATTTCCTTCAGTTCTTTTACCCAACCAGCTGTCAACAAGTCATGCTCTATTGCTCTTTATCAAACAAAACTAGTTCAGCCCAAACATACAGCAGAGCCTGCTGAAGTCTCTTCTCATATACTGCATGTTCCACAAATCAGAGTATTAGACATAGTCCTGTGCCCTTAAACATAAATGCAGTTAGGAACATGAATTGGCATGTTCTTACTCCACATGAATACTAGACTTTATTTGAAATGTAATTCATAGGTTACACTCCAGATGATATGGCCTTTTTTGCATGGAAGTACTTGTGACCAAATATTACACATTTATCCCCTATACTGTCAAACATAAACTGAAAGTACACACATGTTAGCTCACCTTTTGCAGTAATAAATGACCCCAGCCCTTCCTGCTTTTCCTGCTCATCAGTTTCTTAAGCTTATTGTCAGATAAAGTGAAATATCCTCTCAGAGGTGTGGTAGAAACTGGAAATGTTAGGACTGATGTCAAAAACTTTACAGGGTTGATTTTCAATATTTTAATCCATGTCTATTCATTTGAGTTTTCTGATTTGCAATCTGGTACAAAATGTGTTTTCAAGTGACAATTATAAGACCGCCAGACAGAGTATAAGGGGTGACAAACTCCAACTGAGGTAGTTTGAGGGCACTGGCTATACCGACCTTTTATCCTACATACAACAAAATTGATTGTTTTCTTAGCAATTCACTTTAATTAACTATAGTATAGTGGAGGAAGATTCCAACACCGTGCCTCTAGATAATCTGGATCAAATTTGGTTTTGTTATAGATAGAAACACATTATTTTGCACTGATTAATCACGTCTGGTAGAATGGAACAAAATGGATTACACATGATGAAGGGCAAATCCTAGCCATCTCAAAGTCTCTGAAGATTGGTTGGTTGGAATATTTAAATTCTGTCTTGTTTGTCACTTCACTCAATCCATCCTAGTGATTTTGGCTCAGAATAATCCTCTCTGAGATAGTCCCACCACAAACAGCTATTTTTTTTATTATCTCATGACTAAGCCTAAAGATTTTTTTTTTTTTTTTAAACTTATGTTTCAAAGTTTTATTTAGTCCAAGCTTTGACCATAGCTCTCTTTAGGCCATGATCCAGCAGAAAATTAGTGAACTTTTTGTACTTACCTGTAATAATGCAGCATCAACAGCCATCCTTTATTTACCTTCAGGTTGTCTTAAGGTATACTGATCAAATGAGATGCAGAATAGCCACACTATATTGACACTGTGCATGGTCACCATTATTTATCTAAGATGCAATGATGAATCATTTTTTAAAATATTGTTTCAGCAAAATGTATTTATTTATCTGGTTGTGACTGATTACTTGAAAACGTTAGATTTCTTTTTCTCAGCGCTGTTCTGTACTGTTTTCTTTTGTAATTACCATGAAATGATGATGACCAGTGTGATTTATTATTATTATTATCATTATTATTATTATTAATATTATTATTTTAATGATATAGCATCAATTGATGTATATTGTTTTCCTTTTTTTTTAGGTTTGATTATTCAAAAACTATTTTCGTCATCATCAACACTCATGAAGTGATGTTTTAAAGCACACTGGCATCTGTAGTGTCAACATTATTCCACTAGATGACAGAGTTGATGTTGTGAAATCAGAAACAAATCAATGACCCAAGTTTCCCAAAACATTAACCTTTAAATTGACATTATTTTTCCCAGATCTATAAAAACATCATATATTAAAAATGACAGCCGTTTTATGTTAAGAAGCCTAAAGTTTTTGAAATCATCACTTTTTTGTGGTGAGTCAGCAAAGAGAAAACATGTATGAATTTAAAAATGTATTCCAAACCACAATGTTTTGGGAAACTGGGTCAAGGAAGACTCAACATTCTCATAATTGACTGTTTCAATGCCTTGCTGTGAAGAGAGAATTGTAGAAATTTAGATGTAGAACAAAACTTTACAGTCAAGTTATCCCCACCACCATCACCACCACCACCATACACATATATACAATACAGACACAGTAAGTTCCTCTACATTATTTTGACCCTTAAAACTACTAAAAGTGATGAACTCCATTTAATTGAAACCATGTCAGAGCAACAGTCAGCACGCTGAAGACATGTATTTAATACATAGACTTTATTATTTGCATAAATGTGGATCTTGAGTTTATATTGTAGGGATTCTTATACTGACATTCGATATGTGGATATTTGGTGGAATCTGGAGAATGACAATACATAAATGCATCTTCTAGAATTTGCTGGAAGTCATCTTAAGCTATTCAAATGTCACTGAACTGTTGATACTAGTTGTGTCTGAGTACTAATCTAAAAGTCCCCTGAGAGTGAGTCAACCCCTCTGCATCCTTAAACTTCCCTTGTTACTTTTTTATGACTGAAATGAATGGCAGGTAAACAAGTGAGGGACAGAACAGGTAGCCTTGTTAAAATTGAGTTCATAATTACTTAAAAAATTGTCACATGCACAGGGTGTTACCAGGCAGTGGGTTGATCTGTCAAAATGCAGAAGACATGAGGGTATATTCAATTAATGAACACATATAAAAATAAATGAGTGGATTTGGATATCCACATTTTTACACTTAACAGAAATGAATGTAACCAGGTTGCTCAGGGTTGACTTGGAGCATATTAAAAACTACTGGCCCATCAGAGCTCCAGGGATTTCACGTACTGGACGATGATGGATACAAGAATATTTTGGCTTCATTAAGCTGGGAGTTATAATAACAGATTTTTCTCAATTATGTTCACCAATCCGCTATAGTTGTGATTACTTGAAAAATATTGTTACAGCAAAATTAAGTAGATTCAGTATTATTTAAAGAGTGCAGTTAAGTTAATCATGTTGTCAGTACTATTGTTTAAACTGTTTAGAAGAAGAAAAAAAAAAGCCTAAAACACTTGCTTGGCTACCTAAACTGATTTAAAGCCCTATCATCTAATCAACTCCACTCATCATCTACAGCAATAACCAACCGATTTATGAAACACTTGCAAATTAGAGGATATTAGAACCCGATCTAAAATGTAATAACATAGTTTGCTGTATTTTACAGAGATAATCAGATAAACACTCTAGCTAAAATTGATCTAGTGGAGTAAAGAGCAGTATTAGTTTTGGTAGCCAGGTAACTAACCACAGATGGTGCCTCTGCTGACTTCTCCCTCTCTGTACAAACCAGACCTAACATGTGAATGACAAAGACAGTACTACCATTCACACTCCCTGCTGTTCAAGCATGCCTTGAGTTTGAAAACCCTTGAAAGTTTAGAAGTGCTTGATTAATACAATTTAATAGCAGAAAACAGCACTCTAAATGATTCTGACAAAAGATGATTGAGAATGAAAGCTCCTATTTTCAGTTATTGTGTTGCAGGTTCAGTTTACTTTTGGAGTTGAAAGCGAGTTGCAAAGATGGCTTAATTGATTATCATGTTGACTCTTGTGCATTTTCACAACATTGTCACAATGCAAGATACTGTGGCTGTACAAATGAGTAAAGTAAAAAAATATATCTATATATAAAAAATATAAACTATTATGTATTTCAGGGAATGCAAAAAAGAAAACAGCAACTTATCTCTTTTTGTAAGAGAGAGTTCCTGTATTCATAATGTGCTTTGCTTCAATCTGTAAATAGTTGAATGGCTTATAAATCTTAATTGTAACCTTTTCAGGTATTTTTGTACAAATAAGGGACTGATATATTCTGTTTATTGTAATTAGAATAAGACATTAATACATTGATATAAAAACCTCAGCTGTGTTTGTCTTTATTGAGGAAAACATCATTTGAAATATTGTTAACCAGAAAGCAACACCACTGTATTAATAGTGCAAGTATAACAACTGTGTGTGTTTTTCAAATTCAAGCATGTCCCAAATCTATAAAAATACAACACCCTATACACCTATGGTTCCAAATGCAAAACAAACAAACAAACAAACAAACAAAACAGTAATAAAATCATCATTGTCAGTGTGCATGTCACTCTAAAAGATTAACCCATCTAATCCACTAGATGGTGCAATACCATCAGAAATAAAGGGGGCTGAAAAAACTTGTTGCATTAAAATTCCATTTACTATAATTTCTTTATTATTAATTAGCAATAATATAAGTGGAGCCACTACATCCTGCAATTAAATTATGAATGGTGATGTTAACAGGACTTAGTTAAATAAAAATGCATTGCACCAACTCAGAATTAACCCTTTGACACCATAACTGATCTAGTGGGTCACACCCTTTGGATTATCAGTCATGCAAAAGTGACAAGTTGTGTGAGGTTTCACAGCTTAAAGTTTTGCTGCTAGCAAAGAAAAAAGATTAAAGATTAACATGTCTGTAGCTCTGCTGGCTGCCAAAGTAAGTTTTACATAACCTTTACACAAACATCATGAAACAAAATCAGCATGCTAATATGTGCCTCTTTATTATACACTTTAAGCATGTAAAGGCCGCAATAAAATGCAGTTAGCATAATATTTATTGATACCATTATCTTTTTTTTCTAATACAGTTGTTCTTTGATTATTGTTCATGTTTCTTTTTCTTTGTGCTCCATAGAATATATGGTACATATTATAATATATTATAAAACATATAGACACAGTAATCATAGCTTCAAGCGCAACATATGAATCGGTCTTTCTTGCACTGGCTGTGAGCCCCATTCCCATTGGCTGGCCTACTGGGAGTTGGAGGGGTGGGGGTGAGGGGGTGTTTAGTGGTAAGATAAAAGGAGCAAATGTCTCTTGTCCTGCTTACACACACCAGCACACACACATCACGTGCCTGGCCGTCTATCCGTCTGTTCGGTAAAGAGGAAAG
>JANJYQ010042664.1:0-10980 GCA_024605255.1 Rastrelliger kanagurta | reverse complement strand
TGTGTGTGTGTGTGTGTGTGTGTGTGTGCAAGTGCCGTATGTTTGGGTTCAATTGTATTGCTCATGTTGGATGCTACTCTTTTCGCTTACTCACCTGTTTGTTTATGTGCTATGTGTGTGCCGCCTGTTCTCCTGTGGTTGGATGAGAATCAGATAGCAGTGATGCAGTCAGGGAAGCCGTCAACGCCGAGGTGAAAAGTTATGGTTGCCAGTGGTAATGACTGTGTTCCTTCTTGTCAAGCCTTTACTTTGGCAGATGAACAAAACATAAAATTTGACAGGGAATGGGTTTTTTCCCCCCATGATCCAAAAATATTACATGTACATAGCCACACTGTGAATGTGTTTTTGCCAAAGATGGAGTGGGTACTTTGGTGGAGAAAGAAATAAGCTTTTCCTGAGTGGCAAGGTGACTCATATAATTATTGAGTTATTTTAGGGCTCTAGGCTTTTAAAACAAACCTCTGACAAATCTTAGACATTTGATTTAACCATTCATTACCAACAGGCTCTTCTGTGACCAACCCATCCAACACTAGACAGAAATTGAAAGTCTTACAACATTTATATTGCATTTATATTGTTGTTTCAGCCTGTACAGTTGGGGAATTCTTGGGGAATATCAGATATTCAAATCTGCCAATCAGCAGCACAACACATGAGGTCACGTATGCCTATAGATTTGTTGAGTATTTCAAAACACACAATATATACATATATACCATAGCTGTGACTATATTATTGAGTTGTAGCAACTGTGATGTGAATGTCTGTTGTGTGCTAATATAATCTGTAATGAGATTCTCAAGTTGTGCAAATTCCATAGGCTCAAAATTATGCTATTTGAGAGTTCAGAGCTAATGATTGCTAACATTAAGTCCAGTTTGCAGCTGACTGAGCAGTTTGTCTTGACGTGTTGATGCCGTTGATATGTTGGTGATTTCAATTTGTTTTTCCATCACAGGCTAAGTGTGATAAGTTTTCAGCAGGAGCTAATGCTATTTATTCTGTTGTGAAAATGGGAGTGCAGAGCAAATTTTGTTTGGTTCTGCTATTTCACTAATTGTAGCGTGCACCTGCTTTTGAGCTTAAACAATCACTGGTAAGTTATCCGTATAACTGTCCTCTTTTTGCTTGTTTATGCACACAGCTAATATTAGAAATGTAGTAAAAGCCAAAACAGGATTGTTATGCCTATCTCCACTTTTATTCAAATATAAATACAAATAATTTTTTCTCAACAAATACAGATACAAATAATAAAGGGTTCACTGCACATCCCTATTTCCAACACAAATAAATGAAGCTTTTGGAAAGAAGTGTTTACTTTGTTTGATAGAAAATTAAGAAATAGATTTTTGCTATGAGATTATTTCATTTATATATACTCTGAATATTCAGATATCTGGCATGTGCTCCCTGCAGGTTAAAAAACTGCATCAGATTTTTTTAAATGTTGCTGTTGTGCTATCTACTACTGTCTTCTCTTCTGTATGATTTAATGATGATGATCCTGATGATACAAGCATTTTTACAAGCACATCAGACAAATTATTGTCAACATTTTGCACACATTAGGCACCAATACTGACATTTCTGTCTGTATAAATGGGTGCCAGTGAAGCAATTTTATGCTCAGGATGCAGATGTGGGCCACATGTAAAAGCCTTTCTAAAACAAGCACTGTGGAATAGGGAAAGTTGTGCTTACAGTACCTCTCCAGGAGGGGCTGGCTGCCTCCCAGACTGCTCTGCTGTTAGATCTGCCCCTCAGAATAAATAATGACAAGTCCTCATCATCTGGACATGTAAAGAAACCAATTCATATCTTTTGCCTGGAGGACTGTATGTGATTTACTCAAGTATCTTTTTAGACTTCAGAGGATCAGAGTTTTATAGCGGCCCTGCGTTAACACGATATATTTCTACAAATCAGCTGTCCAAATGGGGAGAGGAGTCGTGTTTATCCTTCAGATGTGGGTCAGTTGAGATTGTGTTAATAATAACAGGAAATGGACTTAGATTCAAAGAGTCCTGCCTATCCAAGGCACAATCTGATGACCTGTGTGTAAAACAAACACTTGTTTGCAAAGGAAAGAAAAATAAAGAATGAAGAGCTGGAACGTAGATGCTTGGCAGGACAACAAGGAACAGCCTGAGCAGAGCTACATACAGTTGAGCATCATGGCCAGACAATGCATGGCAGATGGGCACACACACTCCTTTGCAATCAGACATAATACAAGAAAAAGGAAGTGGAAGTGTCTTGGGCCAAGGCCTGGAGGGCCCAGGGGTAGTGAAGCACAGCATGAAAAATGAAAAAAGAAAACTCATGAAAAAACTACAGTTCATAGTAAGCTACATCAAAAGGAATCCCAAAATAAGTTTGTTTTCACGTTTTTGCTTTAGTCATCAAAAACTATTCCTTTTGTAGATGCCTGCAACACATAGTACAGTAGACAGACTTGTGAGCAGTGGGCGATATACCAAACACAATTCCATGACAGAAGTGTGCAACCGTATTTATATTGGGATCATGGTCAGGGAGCACAGAGTGCAAAATATAAAGAGCTGCACGAATCAGGCGCCGGTGATGTGCCACAAAATCATGGAGGAGGCTGCCCCTGGACTCTGACGTCATCACTGACCTTTCGTGTATTTACAGAGGAGGTTTGATTTCCACACTTTTTCCATGCTCACACATGAGCCGTTGTGAAGCGGGCCCAGGAGGTAAAAGAGTAGCTTTGTCCCAACCTGGATGGTGAGCACTGGAGTCATGTGCTTCTGCCAATCCTGAAGAAGGGCCCACAAGCCACAGCCATTGAGAAAAGCACAAGCATCACCTGTTTTATATTAAATCTGTCAGATTAAATAAGGAAGCTAATAACCTGCAGCACTTGAGGTGGCATTTTAGCCAAATTTGACCCTCTCTTCCACTAATCATGCTTGTTAAGGTTGTTTTTAAACAGGGCAGAGGAACACAGCAGGCTCATTTTGCTAAGAAATTCTCCAATCTGCACCTGACCAAGTGAAGTACTCTAATATTAAATGAGATGTGCAGTTATAAAGATGTCTTTTTCTGTTTGAACAAACCACAAAGCATATTCATTTGGGGTTATGCAAATTTATATATAATGGATATGACAGTACACTTCATTTAAAACAGTGTTTTTTTATGTTGTCTGTTGTGCATCTTATATGTTGCATTTCATCACCAACATGAAGTTACTGGCTATTGAAGAATAGTAAACTCATTATCATACAGTAGAAACATGAAGACATTAAATAGCCCTTTCAAACTGCTCCTTCTAACGCTGTAGACAATATTGCCCTCTACAGGGCATACATATTAGTCACGCTTGTCTGTCTCCTCTGAGTTTTTTTTTTGGTTTTTTTTGCGGGTGAGGAGAGACTGTGATAAGTTAAAGAGACACAGTCTCACATGTTGATTAATGAGTAATGACACAGTGTTGAGAGAGTGTGAGGATCAGGAGCTGCAGGGTGGCACACTGAGGAGACAGACTGTCCTGTAACCTTAAGACCTTGCTTCACACCCTCTTAACACATCCTTTAGCAACTAACTTCATGTATGTTCCTCAGTTGTTGACCTCAGTGTGGAGCTCACTGTGGAGTACTTATTGATGACAAAGAAAAATTATAGTGAAAACATAAATCTACCTAACATCTAAAACAAATATTGCCTGTATTATAACTCAAATGAATATGATGAGATAATAATACCTAAATAATGTGAAACTGAAATTAAAATGATGAAGAAGACTAAACAGAGCTCCAAATGGCCTGGTATGAATTAATTAAGGAATACGAGCCCTAATTTATCAAATGTCTCAGAGCATGAAAGATGATTAAAATGAATGAGAAGGCCGCATAAAGGACCTGGTCAGTGATCCAAGTCCAGCCACTCCTTCACTTAAAAAGTTGATGAATTCAGCCTCTGGTTTCCAAATTAGCTGTGTAGTAAGAAGAAAAAAAGTAGAAAGATGATAGAAAAACAGGCATCTCATCACTCTTGTGGGAGTGGAGAGGCACCTATTTTACTCCTCTATCTTTCGAGAGGAGATGAGTGTGATGAACTGTGGATTCAGCCTCCCCCGACTGCTTCTGTGAGAAATGCCACAGCAGCAGAACAGCTAAGTCTCCTGAGATCTGGCCCAGGGTTCAGCCTCACTGTGACACAAGATGGACCCCAATTTAGGACACAAAGACTTGGTCAAACCAGCAGGAGGTATAGCCTTTCCCCGAGAATAATCTGTTCTTTTTCTATTCATTGTATCCCTGCTCTCACCACTCTTCTTCTTACTTCTGTAGTTTCCCTTTTGATTCACCCTCATTTGCCTCTTTCCTCACTCACCTTCCTTACCAGCTTTGCACCCTTCTCCCACAGTACTTTAACAACCATTAGTGTACTCACAGACTTTGTATAATATTCATTTTCTGACTCATACACTCATTTACAATTCAATTTATAAATCCTCTTCGAAGGCAAATATACATACTTCATTGCAAATGGTTGAAGCTGACAATCATGCAAGGTGTATCTGCTGGATTACCTTACAGAAAAAAAAAAAAATTAATTTGCGCAAGCAGATATGCTGCTGCAAATTGAATCTTATCCCCAGCACTTCTGATAAATTTTTTGGTTAATTTGGTAATGCGAGGAGCCCTTGTAATAGGCTTATAAGCTCCACTCTGAACACTCTCCTCATCTGTGATTGAAGTAAAGGACCCTCTCAAATCGCCCACTCTGACGATTCACCTTCTAGAGAAGGACAGAGGAGCCCTCCAACCACTTCTACTCCTAACTGTTATGGAGTAAATCACAAACATGTCATGGCCCAATCCTCTGGGACTACATACAACCTTAGCTGTCCTATATTGTGTGACTAACCAATGTCCCCCTTGCATAGCCAAGGACCCACTGAGCCCAGAACAGCCCACATCTCTTATACTGAAAAATGGGGATTTTTTTCCCTTCCCACACTAGCTTTTTTCCTCCAGGCATTGACATTTAATCAAACCCAAATCCCATTGTGCCTATTAACATATCAGGCTGATATGGGTTGCTGTAAAAAGCTTGAGTACAGGAACCCCGAGCAGAACATTACCATAACTCTTCCTGTGTGATCTCTTTTTTTCCTCCTCCGCCTACATGTAAAAATGCTTACCTGGCAAACAACTAGGCATGGAACGGCATTGCTCTTTCTCACACTCTCCTCCTTCCACTCATTCATCCCAGTTTATCTTTTTAAAATGTGTTAATTATTTAGCTGTTTGTGCTCATGAATGTTTGCCAAATCGCACTGAGACAAACTAAGTAAGTAATGCAAAGGCAATTTTAATATTTCACCAGACCATCAAAATGATCTTAAGTTTGTTTTTATCCAGCTGTGACTGAATAAGCAATTCAGAGTACTTTTTAGGAATGCTTAGTGCTGTAATGAATGACTTGGTTTCCCTTTCAAACAGTTCAGTCTTCCTAATATTAATCATTATAGAGGTGAAAGGAGTTGGATAAGTGATGCAGAACGTCTATGAAAAATGGCGATGATTAGGAGGTCAATACCTATTGGATAAGAGTTGTTTCACAGACTCAGCATAAATTGGCTGGTTTGCCTGTGACCTTGGTGAAGGTCTTGCTGCTCTTGAGTGAGTCTCCACACATCTGACCTTGCTGGCAGCCGTTCATGTATGTCAGGGCCATATGTTAGTTTATGTGTTGGCCTACACACTGAGCATGGAGTCTCGCTACCTGACACAGACTGAAGCCAAACTGGTTGTCGGTCTTGTATCCCAGCAGGCAATTACTCTCCCAAAACTAGGACAGTTCTTGATAATGACAGTTGCCATTGCACAATATTTAATGCAATGAATAGACATTGCCGCTGTCAGCATTGTTTTCTTAGAGTGAGGATGACAAGGCGATGGGAATGGAACCGGGCCATGTTACACAAAGAGGATTATGAAGCCAAAACAGCTTTGACAAGCCTGAAATTTGAGGACACTTCCAGAGTGATATGAAGACTATCAAAGTCAAGTTGTTTGTTGGAGGGATAGTAGCATGCTGTTATGTGTGTCCCCTTGTGAGTGTGATGAACATGGCGGAAAATATAGATTTAGAGGTAGACTGAATTCTACTCTACCTCAGGGCTCATAAGCTGACACTTGACAGAATAGCACTTCTCTAAGTGGCAGCCTTCTATGCCACGTAGAACAAAGCCTCGCTCTTTCTCAGCCAGTAAAAGGAGAAAATGCTTCTTTTAGTGGGAGAAGAACAAATAAATACATCTGTGTGAGCAATAGTATAATTGCCCTGAGCTACAAAATACTGGCTGTTTTGTAACATTTGTGTTGTCTTTTATGATGTTTTTTTGATATGGCATCAATCTCTGATGCTTTCTTATTGTTAGATTGAGAAGTGTGAAATGAATGTGTGAAGCAGCACTCTGCTGATCTTCTCCTAATCATATAGTTGTTTATATAACTCTGTTACATAAGCCCTTTTTCTACATTTTAATCAACATAAGTAATGGCAACCCCTCATATCAATATACCTGAGCCATCTGCTGTCTAATACCAAGGATTTCACTCTCTGCGATTGCACAACCCTGAGATATGCCTCTCACTACATTCCGATCAGGATTTGGCAGAGATCAAAATTTGTTTCTGTTCTTTTATTTTCAGTGCTTTTTGATTGGCAATCTTCAGCAGTTTTGTATGTTCTGTACAATTTATTTTCCCTAGAATGTATTTGATCACTTTAATAGGGAGCTTGACTATCTGGTTTTATTATTCAACAAATCAAGCAACATCAATTCAAGGCCATCTAATAATGACAAAACATAGTGCTCACACACTGGCAATCTGAAACTGAATTTCCTTATTAGCAGGTTGTCTGGTAAAAAATAAATATGGAAATTATATTCATACTGAGACTGGTAATATCCAAAAGGCAAGACACAAAATGCGTTGCAAGTTAAGCTCTGGTGTATTTGTCATTTCTTAGTGATGGTGGAAGCAATGGAGGTTTTATTGTAACACATTAAAAAATGAACTGTCTAAATACACTTGTCTCTAAAAGTATTGGGGCTTACACTAATAATTTGATTTAAACAATTAATCTTTAAAACCATTGTCATTTTCTGTTACTCTGTGACTGTTAGTCAACAAATTGAGTTTAAACACATACAAAGATTTAAAAAAAAGGATCATGTAACTATAATGAAATGATCTATAGCCAAATTCTTATGACTGATGTTTAGTTCCCAATATTATGGAAGCCCTAAAAGGCCAGGCATACATACATTAGCCTAAAAATCTAGACCAATAGCATAACGGCAGAAAATATTCTTGCCTGGCTACAATTCATGTATAGTTTGTATCGTTTGGCTTGCCGGGCTATACATACATTTTATTTCCTCCGTTTTCCCGTAGGCTACTTCGTTTTCTCGTGATAATGAGATAATTGTACTCCATTTTCTCGTGATAACGAGATACCTTATCACCATAGGTGAAGTGTCATAAAGTAGCTACTGTAGGCTAAATATGGAAACATATCCTATTTGTATTAAATATAGTAAAGATGTGCTGAATTGCTGTTGAATCATAGCACTTTTAACATAGGCTATACAACATATCTATATTGAAAATCACTGATATATGTAAGATAAAATATACAGCCCAGAAATGCTCTGCTTGGAACAATAATGAGTGTCAAATTATCACCTCATCAAAATCCTTAAAATGGCATGGTACTCCTACTCCCTCAGAAATTCCATTAATCAGAAATTGATGACTATGTAAACATATTTTAATTTTCCAAGTTGAACTGCTGGACACAAGATGTCTCCTACTTCACTGTCAGTGTTCATGCGCTCCAGGTTTTAAGTTTCCAAATCATACCTCTGTAAATTGCATTACATACTACAGTAGTTGTGATGTCACGAATCCTGCTCAAAGGTCTACACCCCCCCACCCCCCACCCCCCCAAAAAAACATAAAACATCAGGTTTTCAATGGGAAATTTCCCCTTTCAGCAAATGAATGTGAAAAAATGTGTCAAACTCAGGAACATGAGTAGAGGAGCACTTTATGTATATTTTATTTGGTCTGTTATTTGATTCAACAGATGTGACTACGATTAAGTTTTCCATTGACTCTAACTGGACAAAATTAATAATTTTCATGATCATTCCATCTATAATAGGTTGTACATTGTACACAACAAAAATAGACAAACATGAAATGCGTGTTTTTAAAATGGTGTATTATAAGAAATTCAGTACCCCAGTTGATTTCGACCCCCCCTCCAACGCAGCTGTTATCCCCCACCCACCCCCTCCAGGTTTTAGGGATGGTGTGGTCCAGGAAGCGCGCCTCTCCTCTGCTCTGCTCTCCTCTTGTTCTCAGCTCTGCTCTCTTCTCCAGCTCCACTCAGTCAGCTGACGAATGGTATCTCCCTCCTCTCCCGGATGGACCGCGCCGCTGAAGCCGGCCAGCCTGAGCGCTAACACAGGAGCAGGTTGTCCACAGCTCGCTCTCCTCCCGCTGGATGTCTGACCAACCGAGCCTCAAGTGAAAAAAAAAAAAAAAAAAAAAGATTTCGCTTAAAAGAAAAAGAGCTTTCCTTATAGGAAGCTACCCACCCTCACCATGGCTTCCAACTTCAACGACATAGTCAAACAGGGATACGTGAGGATACGGAGTAAGAAACTGGGGGTGAGTAGTACTGTTGCACTTGCTGTCTAGCGCGGTGGAGGCGGAGGAGGAGGAGGTGGTGGTGGTGGTGTTGGAAGCAGGAGGAGGAGTAAGAGTTCCAGTTGTTTGCGGTCTTTCAGCATCAGCGGCGGCTGGATTAAGAAAGAGGCTTTAATTGCTCCATAGGCAGCAGTCCCGCTGTGAGCTCTTCAACAGGAAAAACAGATTAGAGCAGCGGCCAAGTTTCAGCCAATGTATTGGGCAAAATAAATAAATATATAAATACTACTCACACAAATAGGATACAGAAATTGTTTGTTAAAGTTAAGAAGACTGACAGTTGTTAAGTTCATATCATTTTGCCCCCAGTGTTAGTTTATTTTTTATTGGTTGCAAAACAATTTACCTTTGAAAGGATAACTGCATACTATAAATTTACTAAAGATCACCATTAACTTGTAATCTCACTTTTACCTACACAGACAGTCCCTGTAAAAGTATTATGAGTCTTCAACCACACCATAAAGTCTAATAAGGTCACTTGCCAGTGAGCACCACAGGCTAGTGCCAATGAACGCTGGATTCTAGGGTGGACAACATAATAGCAACACTTATAATGTTGTTAATCACTACATAAATTATCATTAGTCTGTTATCAGTCAGTACAGCCTTACTGTGCTTAAACACTTTTTCAGTCATGATGAATTACTCTCAGTATTGAAAACTCTCATTGTACTCCAGCTGAATCAGTGTGGTGGCAGCATCTCAGTGCCTTGATAATGGATTTCCATTGAGATACAGCCGGAGAGAAAAATGGCTTGACTGCTTAAATTGAAATGAATGATATACTGTATATTCAATTATGAGCGCCTTCTTGTCTGACTCATAAAGCCATCTGCTTTTGTTCGTTCTTCCAGCTCATTACGCTAACTGAGTGGGTACAGTCCTCCTCCTCTGATGAAGTGTGATGATGGAGGCTAATGATGGCTGCCTCCTCGTCACATCATCACCTGGTTTCATCAACGCTGTTCTACTGTTGTATGCTGCTATTCAAACTATCTTTGATTAGTCTTTGTGAGCAATTGAGCTTGAGTAGGTGTAGTACTGCCCCTTAATAGTTAACCAAATGGTCGATTAGTATCTCAGTCAATTTCCCGTTGTTAATTGATAGGAAGAAAAACTCCCTTGGGAGCTGCACTTGTCCTTTACAAGACTATGTAAAAACCTAGTATATGGCTGGACGACAGGTACAGAAAGTGGCAACATTAGGTGGCATCAGGCCTAGGCTAGTGATGAAATAACATCACTCAGCCGACCAACGGCATAACTTCATCACTCAGTCAGTGATTCAGTCAGCCAGGGACAGATGTTCACATTTATACGGCTGGTCCCTAAGGTCCATTATATTATCCTATTAGATTATGTTGGGCAGGAAGTCATTCAAAGTGTGGAATCATTTCAAGTGTGTACGTACATAACGACACTAGGTAACATGCAAAACTCTGTACTGTATGAAAAGATTTGGCTATCAAACCTCAGATATGACTCAAGCAACATTAGTAATCTAGAATGGCATTACCAGTTCATAAATTGTTTGTTGTTATATCATGCTGACATAAATGAACAAAAACTCCATGCTGCTTGTTCTTATGCATTCACAATCATTACCACTTTTTCCATTTGCATTGTTGGTAACAGGGTTGTGTCTGTGCTTGTAAGATTCATATTTTAAAGGCTCATTACAATAGTTTGGTATTTATGTACAATCTGTGCTATTATTTAAAACACTAGTTATTGGCTTGAATTAACGACTACTAGCTGATTAGTAAACTCTTTGGTCAAGGGGTTACCTAAATCGAACACACATTTGCTGCCCTTAGAAGACTTTCTCAACTTAAGCCTGATTTAAGAAATGTAAGCAAAAGACATTTGTTATCATGTTAATCAGCTTGTCTTAGTTGCCTCATATACATCTTGCGTATGCCATTAGCTAGATGCATTTAGAGAAAGTGGGAGTGTGTATGTCTGTGGAGTCTATGACTTTGCAAAGCAAGTGAGGATGCATGCTGTGCTGGCTGTGCTCGAGGTATGGATGCCATATCTCTGCCAGCTCCAGATCTCATCCTGCTGTTTGTGGAGAAAAACAGTTTGTGTCCTGATCGCCCACTCTCTCAGCCCTCCAGCCGCTCACTGCTGTTTCATCATAGAAAAGCCATGCTGTGATAGCTAGTGGACCTCAGTGTGGGTAGACAGAAAGTATTATATA
>JANJYQ010042643.1:6542-17367 GCA_024605255.1 Rastrelliger kanagurta | reverse complement strand
TGTGTGTGTGTGTGTGTGTGTGTGTGTGTGTGTGTGTGTGTGTGTACGTGTGTGTGTGTGTGTTGTGTGGGTGTGTGCATGTGTGTGATGTAGAAGTCTATGGTTCTAGTCTACTGAGGTAATTTTAGCACATCCTTTTCTCTTCATGAGTCAGTGCCTGCAGATTTACCAGCTCACACATTTGTCAGGATGAGGCAAATCTAGCAAAACCCTAAAAGAAATAAATGTACATAAGATTTAATTTAATTTGATCAAACTAGCATCTGATAAATCTAGAATTAGTTGGCTGGTTCTTAAATTTCAGAATGAACTCTTTGACAGGCTACATGCAGCGGCTATGAGCACACACTGACTTATGACTGCAGGATCCTGTGACTGGCTTCATGATGCTTCAAAATGACAGACGTAATAAACAGAATGTGTATCTAGTCTTATAATTGCAATGAATTGTCTTGTAACTGTTTTCACTGAGAGTGACATGAGAAGATGGATATGCCGAGGTGGAGTCAGAATGTGGTTAGCCTAGCTTAGCATAACGACTGGAAACAGCTGGCCTGGCCAAATTAAATCTCATTTGTTTAATCTGTACGACGACAGAAATGCAACTTTTTTTTGGATTTTAGGAGGAGTTAGATGCATGTTGAAACTATTTCTCAGCAGACACACTGGAGTTGCCATTCTGCCTATATTGAGCCCAAAACTGAAATTTGTGCTCATCAACTTTATCTGGCAACCTAAACTATAAAGCTATAACCAATAGGTTCAGCAAATAAACACTTTTTTAATCTTCGCATGCTAGTCATGGTAAGATTTGACCCCTTGTTACATTTGAGAGCTGTAAAAACACCATGCACACTTTTGTTTCAGTTGGACTTAATGTGACCCACAGTCTACAAAAATGAAAAAAATAAAATGCATAATTTTTTTTTTAATTTCTGCAGCTGATTCACATTTTTATATATGCAAAAGTAGAAATTTGAAAAAAAAATGTTGCCTTCATCTATTCTATGAAATATTCTCCTGGAACATAAAAAAACAGTGATTGTGTCAAACAAAAGCAGCTCCTCCTTAAACTACAAACTTTCATTTTACATTTATGAGATGTTAGTTGGCATGTCTTAGTGCTGGTGGTAGGTGTGTTTGAACTAAAGACAGCCAGGCTAGATGGTTTTTAGTGTTTTTCTGTATTCCAGTTAAGGAACTAAAGACAGAAGATGTGGCATTGCTGCATAGATTGTAATCCCCCCTGAGGCATCTTAGTTATTTGTGATATTGGGATATGTAAATGAAAATTGATTTGACTGTTGACCTGCTTACAGTCTTCGTGCAATGCAAGACTAACCACATCCAAACTAATATAGCTTATTTTCCAAAATGTGTCTCTAAATTGAATCAAAACCCTGCAGATGTAGACAGTGAGTGTGTGGAAATGAGATATGCGTGTAGCCATTTTACAGCTGTTGGCTGAGACTGAAATGGAGATGGCTGAATGAGTTTAGTTTGCTCATTTTATTCTCCTCATCCATGATTGTTGTGTGTCTGGATGTGAAGTAGGGTTAAAGGTTTTTTTGTGCCTATGAAATCATTACTATATTTTAGGACTGGATGCTGAATGTATACATGATGAGAAAATGCTTATCTGGTTGTAAATGACTGTAATTATTTCTACAGTCAACAGTGCTAGTGAAATAGAACAAGGCAAAAAGGCATGCAGCGACCTCTTGGTCAGAGTGGATATCCCATAATACTATTTTTAAATGAAAGTACAGAATCCTTTAATCTTGTATTTTGGCAAATCCTCTAAGGTCAGTTCTGTGCAAAGATGTTGTCCTATTGCTTGGATGAATAAGAATGTTGTAAATAGCAGGTTCTCAAACCCTGTGCAGGCTTCAACCCCAATCTGAGTTTGACTCTGCATTCATTAATGAATTCATCTTTCCAGTCCAACACATTTCCTACTGCTCCCTTTCAGAACTCTTTAGGAATTATAATTATAAGATCAATCTTGTTAACTAATTTTTCATGTAACAATTGAATATTAACATAATTTCCAGTATTTCTTGCATTACAGTTCAAATTTGCAGAAAGCTTACTTTTTGCTTGGTTTAACCCTTATATACTATTAAGTTTCAATCTGAGAGCTGTAACAATGCTTTTTTTCTATTAGCCTCAAATGTGATGATTTCCCCACATGTGACCCACAATACACAAGAAGTTTTTAACAACATAATTATATTTTTATTGATTTTGAACAAATGGTGCATACAAGTAACGTCCATGAGACAAAAGAAAAGAAAAAAAATGAAGAGGCCTGGGAATGTGCACCAGTGAGGGCTCTGAACTGCTGCCCTGCAGACCCTCTACACCCCTAACCCACCCAACTCCATAATTCCCAAACCCAAATAGTGAATAATCAAAAGCCATAAATGTAGATGAAGACAAAAACGATACACGGAAAACAAAGAAAAAACTGATAAATAAATAAATGAACTTAGCTGAGGTAAGTAAATGAATAAAATAAAATTTGTTTGTTATAGAGACTAATTATCAGGAACTATCAGGAAGTACTGTGACAGGTCCGAATATGAACAGTGTGTGAGGGTTAAGAAATTCATGCTAAGCACAATAAATAAATATTGTTGCATTATAAGTTCTTCAGTAGGTTTATTAAAGTTGATAATGTGTTTGTGTGGGACATATTAATTTGTGTTTCAACAATCAACTGTAACCAAGAGAAAATCATGTACATAGACAAACAGTGTAGCAAATAAGAATAAGTAAGTAGTTTTTTAATCATGGGGTAAACAAAAAAAAAAAGGGCTTTTATATATTTCCTAGACTCAGAGGTGAGTGCCTTGTGTAAAAATCTCTGACCAAAGCTGCCTATAGGTATAACTCCAAGTGCACCCCTCTATCTGGAAAAAACATTTGGAGCGCTCAATCCATTGATCTCAGTAAAGAATAAGTTTTATTTATTCAGCCTAGCTGCCAGAGTTGTGAGTTACTGGTCAGTCATCACTGAAGACAGAATAGAACTTCAACTTCCTATATTCATTTTATTGTCATTCATTTACTTTTACTCATTAGACTCTTGAAAGTCACATCAAATAAAAACTATATCTGGTTTTCTGGATGTGTTGTGTGTGTTGAGTCATTGAAGTGTGAGGCATTCTATGTTGTATTTGTTTTTGAAGGTCTTCCATGGCTGATACTGGGAATCCTGTGCCGGAGCTGTATCCACTGGGGGGAGCTGTTTCCCTGGAATCTACCCTCACTGCTAAGCCCCTCTTTGCCATCTCCCAGAGTTCCACAGAGGCAATAACATCCTCCATGCTGGCTGAGGGAGCAGCTTACATCTGCCTGGAGGACCCCAAACTGCCTATCAATGATATCTATAAAGAGCTGTCAGTGTTATGTCCAACCAGAGAAACTAACACCAGCGATCTGATGGTAGGTGGAGAGCGAGGTGAACCGGAACGTGGCTCATCTGAACACTGTGAGCCTCTGAAACCTTCAAATCGCCCCCGTAGTCTGGCTGAGGCACATAGACCCTTACATCACCAAGAGAATGTGATGAACACCACTAATGACATCCCACAGAATGCCACGATAGGGCAGAGTCTAAAACTCACCTCCCTACCTGTCCACAGGTGTCACTCAGACACTTTGCCTCTGATTAACCAGGGAGCAGACCTCCAAGCTCCAGGAAATGAGACTTGTAGACTTGCTTACCATGCCGGAGGTAAGGCTAAGCAAGAAGCTGACACTCACTCCACACTAGCCTGCAAACAGCCGATGCAGCTCCAGCAGTGTAACGTTGTCACTACTGTTTGTAGAGGAGCTAGCAGTGGAGAAGGTGGACTCCCCCTGCAGCCTCAGGGTAGGTGTGTGTGTATCTCTTCCCCCAAGACATCAATCAAAGTGGAGGGCGTTGAAGAAAAGGGCCATCTTCCTCTTAAGTGTGATAAGACACTCTGCTGCGGCTCTTACATGCATCATGCCAATTTTGAGGACACGTTTGCCGCCTATTGCCACCCTCAGCCCATCCTGGCTGCCTCACAGCTGCTGCCACACCTGGTGGGTGCAGAGCCCAGCAGCAACATGCAGCGTACAGTGACACCTCCCTCAGCTACAAACCACCTCACGCTGCCCCGCCTCATATCTTCTGTCAGTGAGACAGGCCTGGATGCCAAACACCTACTGCGCTGCTGCAACCTCAACTGCTCTTGGATCAACTCGCTGCCCCCCAGCTCTGCGCTACAGTCTCTAAAACATGTGGATGGACAGGAGTGCTGCAGCATCAACCATGACAGAGTTACAACCCGAGACATGGGGTGTATGACAACCTGCAAAGAGATGAGGGATGTTGGGGTGCAGACAGGACAGACTGTCATGCCACATGTGTTTCCTCAGATCTGTGTGGCAGAGGAGAGCAGGAGTGAGACCTCCTGTTGCCAGACTCCACCCACTAATACCAATGGAGGAAAGAAAGTGGGAGGTGCTCCCAAGTCCCCAGTGAAAGAGGTGAAGTGGGATGCAGAGGGGATGACGTGGGAGGTTTATGGAGCCTCTGTTGACCCTGAGGAGCTGGGTCTGGCCATCCAAAGACATCTGGAGCTGCAGATCAAGGAGACAGCGAGCCGTGCTGTCAAGCTTTCACGCCAGAACACCAACACTTCCCGGCACAGCGGGAACACTGGCAGTCAGAGGAAAAGGAGCAGGATGATTGGCTCATTCTGCAACCCATCCTGCTGCGCTTGCAGCACCACAGCTGTTGACTGACTGGCCTGCTGACTGATGAACAGGACAGAACCAGAACACTGTGTTTAGTAGCTAATATTGCTACTCATAGACTCAGCCTCAAATGTCATACTGATCAGAAGGCCTGCTGAAGGCAGAATAACCTGCAGTCTTCAAGAATGGCAGAATCAATGGACAGATTTGAATCAAAATCATATTATATTAGAAGATTTATGCTATTATTAAAAACAGGGAAATCAAAAGAAAGAGTGCTTAAAGGGAAACTAATGATATGTGAACATATTTGTTCTTAGCCATGCTTTAATATTTTATCTATTGAATATATGATTCCTGCAGCTGTGCACTGCCAGTGTCCTCAGAGGGCCATAGACATAATATACGACACATACACACAATAACAACTCTGTAAAGTGTAAAGCAATCTGATACAGTCTGAACAGTCCTGCAATAAATAGCAATCTCACAAAGCTTATAATGAATGTGTGGGGTGGAGAATATAAAGTGACCTAACATTAACCCAGTCTAATTGTAAGACTATCCCTTGACCAATGACTGACCCTAACCCTAGATGCCTTTACGCCCACTGCATCCTGACTTCTCCTCTTCCCCTCTCTCTCCTCTCTGACGTTATGGTTTTGGTGTTGTAACTCCTGGCTGACTGGGGCTCATGTGGTCTGGGGTTTAGAGTGACATGCTGCTAATCCTAGTTCCTGATAGTCCACACAGTCAAATCAACATTCTTCACCTCCAACCACAATAAAACTCTGACATCATAATCATACAATGACATACATTGAAAAAGGGAATGACTATACTATAATAACACTGTAAGAAAAGTAGCCATTGACAAATGACTTACATTTAACTGCATTCTACAACAGTGATGATAATTGATTGTGTACTTTGTAAGAGTTCCATATCATGTGGCCTCCAAAATAAATATTACTGTACTCACTGTATGTGTTTGATTCTTAAACTATGGAAATAAGATTGAGAAATGGTCTGTTATGTCTATTATGTAGATGTATCCCAGAAACAAAGTTTGTGCTCCTGAGTGACTCAGAGCAATACTTTCTGATTCACAAAGTATTCCATGCTGCAGTGCTCTGTATTATATTATTATTATTTAGATTGTGATTTATTTTCATTTTCAGAGAATATGTTGAATTCAACTTCTACATATTTAATGCGAATTGCATATTGGTTCCTTGCAAAACTGTATTTTCTGGGCGATTTCAATTCACATGTATTCATTTAAGAATTCAGGGACATTTGAAAAATGACATACAGTGGAAATATGGGTTTCAAGTTAATTGAAAATAGATGTTCCATAGTTTCACTTCTACTATGTTCCCTACATTTTTTCTTTGTTATTTACCTCCACACTTCATATTTCCATGGTCCAAGAACAAATCTCATTTTTCCCAGCTCAGCATTCCCAATTTTCCTTGTTGCTTGCAAGTTACTATAAATATTTAAACTCGCTGTTTAATCATATATATGTATTTGATTTGATCTGTTGCTTATCTGATAAACCTTCGCTGTGTTTGCACTTTTAGTCCTTCTGGTTGTCATATAAATCATGAGTTGAAAGCAATATAACAATCTATTATTTTTAAGATTTTAATGGAACAGATTGCTTTTTAATTAATATATACTATTATGTTACTATTAAAAATGTTCCATGAAGCTCCTTTTTTCTTACAGTAGTATAACAAGCAGGGTTGGATGAATATCATGTTACATTTTGTTGCGTTGTATCTTAGCAGCTACTAAGAAGCAAAGGATCGTGCCAAATGTTTTCAGTAACCAACCTACCTTGTCTCTAACACCAGCCTCTTCACCTCATCACCTCTTCCACAAGAAATATCTAAATCTACTGGATAGATTACCATGACATGTGCTACACTCATACTACCATAGGGGATCAACTCTGTGTTCCAACAGTGATAGTATTATTAAACTGATTGTCAGTGGTATGTCACCGCCTACTGTGGGTGTGCTGCTGTGTGCCATTTGGACTGGCATGCCACATGTGCTTCACTGAGGGGTGCAACTTTTCACCAACAGGGACAGTGTTAAACTGGACAGTATGGCTGTGGAGAATGTTATCTGTGGAACATGGGTGACGTACCATAAAAGTCATCAGTGGCATTTGCCAGGAGAAAACGACACATGCTGGGGAAGAGTACATGCTAGAAGAGCATAAGCGGCATTTAACAACATACCATTTTCTTTACAATCTCAATTACTGCTGAGTTTTAATGGCTCCACAATATTTAACAAGTTTAACATTAAGGTCACTTTGGGTTAGGCTAAGAATTGTAATGTGAAACAAACATGCAGCTTCCAGCGGCACAGGGTTTTAATGTTGCTATGTAGGTATAAGATTTAAAACACAAGTGAAAGTAATTGATGGTGAAAAGTGTGGATGACCTATGAGTAGATCAAACAGTAGTATTGCATGCTTCATAGGTTTTTATAATCCAGAGAAGAAGTAACAAACTCCATTACCCACATTAGCTTATGAGTTGCTTAGTCAGGTATTAGAAACACCAGTCATGGAAAGACATCATGTAGATAGTAACTCTATCACATTGTTTGTATACTTTGGACATATAAATGCTGAAAAAGGGTTAATTCATGTCAAGTCAGAGGCAGAGGTGACAGATTCATACAGCAATGACAATGCAGATCCAGATGTGTCTGAAATATAATTTTCCACTGTGAAACACAGGATGATAGTTTTAGAAGAATAAGACAGCAGATTGTCAGGTATTCTTGCTACTCGGTGAGAATCCACATATAGAAAATGTTTATTGTTTATTTCAGTTACTGTAAATGACTCCATGCTTGTTTTTTTCTATTACAGACACACTGAAACATACATTTGTTTTTTTCCTGTGAAATATGAACATTGCTGCAGTTATGTGTCTTACAAAAGCAACTATACAATATCATTTACAGATGTTGTGACTTAAGGCAAACTTGTGAAATGGACACTGAATGTATTCTTAAAAATTCTTCTTTGCTCTTTGTATCTGTTTGACTGTGAGTGGAATTCAGTTCACTGCCAAAGAATAGAGACAGCTCTCTTGTGTTAGTTCAGTGTAAGGTCATTGGCAACTTATGACAGTTTGCCTGAAGTTTAAACAGACAGTGTGACATTCTGAGAAATCTGTTGACATTTCGGGCAAGCTTTCAGAAGAAAAGATGGATGTTAGGATACGTGTAGTTTGACTGGAAGCCAGGGGATAGTACTATCCATCAATCAGTTTTGACTCATGTGGTACTCTCAATAAAAAGCCAAGTTACAGCGGTTTGATATATAATGTGTTCAATTTTATGTAAACTCAAACTTGTGTTAAATGATTGTATAAGTTTGTTATATCATGAGGAAATATAGTCTGTGTGCATCGATTTAGATGAAGGACGTGTGAAATGTGAGCAGATTTGATTGACTATGCTCTGTGTCTCTGTATCAAGGCAGGATTTGATAACTGCTGAACTATTTGATGTTGTTTTGTTTGTGTGGACCTTCCATAATCATATTTCAGGTTTCACAGTGTATTTTAATGCCAAATGTCAGTTGAAAAATGTTGTTGTGTATCAAAGAGGAGTCTGCCCAAATTTTGATGCCAGCAAAAAAATGACAGCGCCTCTGTGGTGATTTTGTGTTTAGCTCATTTTGAAATTAATGCTAAAAGTAAAGTTGCTTCACCTCTTGAGACCTGAGCTTTTGTTTTTTGGTTTTTTTTTTTTTGCCTTTTAACTTTCTTCTAGTTACTCGGGATTAGTAGGACCTGATATTTACAGAAACTAAGGTCTCTGAACAGGAAGCTGTTTTCGAAAAGAATAATGTCCTACGTATTTATTTTACTGTATAACATAATGAATTCACCAGTGTATAAAGCTATTCTCTTACACTTCCAACTTCACTTTGCATGGGCAATAATAAAATCCCTACGTCCTCAAGTATGTACTTCCTGATTAGCGGTGTTGTAGCCTGTTGCTATTGCTAAAATGAGTCAAATTTTTATAGCATATTAAACTCCAAACATTAAACCATAAGATTTGTTATCTGGGTATCAGCTGTTGGTTAACTTGGCCAAGATAACTACAACCTTATTTTTATACTGACTTTGACACTATATTGTGCTTTTTCTACCACTAGATGGCGCAAGTTAGCATGTGCGAATGAAGACAACACGTCAAAGTCAAGTTAAAGGATAATTCTGGTGTCATTTTAAGTCATTCTCAAACACACCATGGCACCTTTTCAGACCCTTCGAGATGCTAGTGTTGACAGCTGCCTGCTTCTATATTTACACTAATTTCAGACAAGACTGCACGATAGCAACTACACGGAGCTCTATGCCTCCATGCGCAAACAGCAACTAAAAAGTCTCTCGTAGCCATAAATGCTGCTCAGAACAACACCAAACTTCCTCAACACTATGTTTACAGTCCCAGCACGTATTACGAGTCATCAAACATCTGCTAGCTTAGCCTGTTTTCTATAGCAATGAGAGCAAACACAACTTACCTCCCCTCTCCTCCAGCTGAAGCCTATTTGTGCGGGAACTCTGACCAATCGATCACCGAGTGCAGCGATGTTCTGCAGCATATTAAAAATGATTATTATTTCATGGAAATACAATCAGAGCGCTTCTACATCTTGCATGTTGATCTATAATTGTTATTATTGAGTGCTAGCGATAGTAAGGCTCTGGATGTTGTGGGGCTATCTTGGCTGACATGCCTCTGCAACATCATGTGGCGACTGAGGACATCGGAGAGTGTGTTCCAACCACAAGGAACACACTCTCCGAACACACTTCTCACTCTCAACCTCCCTGGGAAGGTCTACGCCAAGGTACTGGAGAGGAGAATTCAGCCGATAGTCGAACTCAGATTCAGGAGGAGGTTTTCATCGCGCCCTCCAGAGGGTGCTCAAGGGTTCATGGGAGTTTGCCCAACCAGTCCACATGTGCTTTGTGGATCTGGAGAAGGCATTTGACCATGTCCCTCGGTGGATAAATGGGGGTTCAGGCTGTCTGTAGATAAGTATGTGGTGTTTGGTATGAAAAAGAAAATAGGAAATCAGGAAGTTAGACTGTATAGAGAACAGATGGAAAGAGTGAAGATTTTTAAGTATGGATATATGGATATGTGGATGGATGAGAGGCTGACATACAGAGAGCATGTGGAGAGAATGGGTGTGCATGGGGGGGCAGATAGGATTAGAATGATGATGATATACAGGGTAATGGTGAGATCAATTTTTGATTATGCGTGTATGGCATATGGTTCAGCAGCTAAAGCTGCACTGACTAAATTGGATGTGATGCAGGCCAGAGCTTTGAGGGTGTGCACTGGTGCATTCTGGATAACACCTATCCCTGCATCGTTGATGGATATGGGAGATTTAATCCTTGAGACTGAGAAGGACAAATTGCTCTCAATTACTGGGTTAAAATAAAGGGCTTTATATCAACCCGTCTCTTAAAGAACTTACTGTCAGAGTGCTGGGAGTTTGTAAAGGGGCAAACCAGGCTAAATAGGTTACCTTATATAGAGTCAGTTGGTACATAGAGAAGCTGGGGCTTAAGGAATTTAGTATAGCACCACCACCACCTGTTCATGGTGGTTAAGGTAAGGTAAGATATACTTTAATGATCCCAAAACTGGGAAATTACAGTGCAGCAGCAGCATTACACAAAACAGACATAGACAACAATAAGAACAAACAGGACAAAACTATAAATATTAAAACAGTATTAGTAATAGTATATAATTACTTATTATTCTTATTATTGTACAGTGTGATGTCATGTGGCAGGAAGGATTTCCTGTATCTGTCACTGTGACAGCAGAGCTGTAGCAGCCTGTGGAAGAAGGTGCTCCTCTGTCTGTCTACTGTGTGATGGAGAGGCTGCTGGTCATTGTCCATGACTGATCGTAGTTTACTGAGTGTCCTCCTCTCCACCACGGTCTCAAAAGACTCCAGTCTGACACCAAGTACAGATCCAGCTTTCTTGATTATTTTCTCAAGTCTGTTGGC
>JANJYQ010042612.1:5545-19006 GCA_024605255.1 Rastrelliger kanagurta | reverse complement strand
TAATATAGCAGATTTGGTGTCATCTATCACGTTTTACATTTTGTCTCTCTGACACATCCATCACGTACATTGATAATTTCTACCCATCCATCGTTTGCCCCCTCCTTTTCTCTTTCATTTCACTGATTGTGAAGGGATTCAGACTCATTCCTGATGCTAATTTGTTCATAGCTGTCATCTCACTTGTCATTTCCAAAGACATATGGGTTCAACAGGAGCTGAGGGCAATGGAAAGAACATGCACACTGCCAGGTAGGATAGAAAATCCACATGCACACACAAGGAATAATTTACAGGTATTAAGAGGTTTCAGTCCCAAATTCTTACCACATTTCTCTTGCCAAAGCAGTAAAATTTAACAAGACTTTTTTTTTTTTATGAAAGGGATATATGCATATTTTTTAAGTCAGCAACCAGGCTTCTTCAGGTTTACCAAAGTTGAATGTGTAATTAGACAGTGCCTGCACAGTCCTTGTGTTAATTATTTGCAAGAAGCCACGTGGCAAACAGCTGCTTGAAACACTCCTCATGGAAAGTGAAGGTTTCTCCAAAAAGAACTCACCTCCTGTGTTTGTTTGTAGCACAGCAGCAGGCGGGATGCTCTGGGCTCTAACTCAGCTGGCTGTTGAATGACAGCAGAGCCAGGTTGTTCCTTTTTTTAATCCAAATATCTATCCTTCAACTGCTTCCCAGAAAAGCTCATTAATCCCACTGCCTGACTGAAGCTTTCCACATCCAAATGGTTGTTTACTTCTAAAATATGCTTTCATGTCTTTCTCCATTCAGGTAGGCAGCACAAATCTCTCAGGTTTGCTTCTAACAGTATTTTATAAACGTGCTGAAATATTCTTCTATTATTAAACTATTAAACCTATTAAACTTGATAACTCAGGTCCCACCATGAAAGCAGCTGTTACACACAAAGTACGTGTCCTTAATGAAAATTAAAGTCATCACACAGATACATGCACTTCAGAGCAGCATGTCAATAAAATCACATTAAGCACGGAATTGCATACTCATACCATTGTTTTGAAGAGATTGTGAATATGTTTATGTGCCCATTTTCCCCTTATTTTCTTTTAAAGAATGTGAAAAAAGGACTTTATGAGCACAGTGTACGTCACTGCCTCATTCTGCCTTATTTATGAGAAATGGCTGAAGAAATGAAAGCACAGAGAGAGAGTCCTAGCAGGTCACATAAGAAAGTTCCAGTCTTTGGCAACAATATGGACCTTTAGAGCTTTTTTTTTTTTCAGTGTTTAGTTTTTGTTTGTTTTCTCCTGGCTCTCTGGACAGTCTTGGATGTGGTTGTGTGTATTGGCTGAAGAACTTGCTTTGGTATTAAAGGACATGTTCTCATGTGCTCTTTCGCAAATGAGCACTCTATGTTGTTGACAGCAATCTCTTTTAATATAATTTTCGCTCTACTGGACCATTTCTTTGTGTTGAGTTAAATGTCAAAATTGTTTTTCAAGCAGTAGTTGCAGTATTTCTGTCGGTTTCTGGTGTTAGAGAAGGAGATAGTGATCTAGACATTATTTCTATTCTAAACCTGAAGGAAGTGGTCAGAGTTAAGTTAGGGTGCAAGGTCCCTTTTCACACCAAATTAAGCTCAACGTCACTAGAGCTTACAGTGTGAGGTTTTCTTTCAGGAAATAGACCACCAAATGTCTGTTTAACTATTATATGTGAGTCTTATATTAGAACTTACTAAACCCTACTGAAACTTGCTCTACGCGATGATCTGCAAGACACCTTCACTTCATGGAGTGCCGCATGCGGCAAAGGAATTGAAAGGGGTGTAAAAGCAGTTTTACATAACGAGAAAGAAAAGTGCAGAGTACAGCATTCTTTTAATTGAGAAAAGCAAACATTTATCTAGATTTTGTTGGAGCGCATTAGGGAGCATCAAGCGTTGAAGTGGTGAAGTCAGAGGTTTGGACAGCTGGACCTCGGAGTAGAGGGGAGGATGTGGCCAGATTAGAAGAACCTGATTACAGAAAACAGGCTATAGGGACAGGGATCTCCTTCCATTTCTTAATTTCCTTCCTTTATCCCTCTTTTCTTTCCTTGGTCCCATTTCCAGAGACAAGGGCACAGACAGGCCTCAGCTCTCCTTCCTCTTCTTGTTTTTGTTCAAAAAAAGGGAAAAGAATCAGAGGACACAGCGCATTGTTCAGGTGTTTTCCTTGGTGCTTCTATCCACTGTAACATCAAACAAAATTCAAATGGAGAACAAGGGACTCAACTTGTCTCATCATGAAGTCATCTTGAGCCCTAGGTTTTCTCATAAGACAACATGCGCTGTGTGGGTGTCTGCTTTTGTTAAGGTTGTAAGGCTTTAATTCTTCCGCTCATCGCCTCACTGAGAGCCTTTTTTCCACACAGATGTTATGATGATTGGCAGTGTGATGGTGTATTGTCTTTCTTATCTGCATTGCTGTTATAGTAAATGCTTTCATCGTTTCAAGATTGAGTATTTCTTTTGTTTGTTTAATGGGAATATGGATGAGTATGGTGGGTGAAAGAGCAAGTTAAGTTCATTTGAAATATGTAAACTTTTTGAAGAACCATGTTTTCCATAACTTTGTAGTCAGTCTGATTTAGAGATAAACTTTCAAACGTTGGCTTTTGCTTCATAGTTGTAAGACACATCTGACCAAAGCTATCAATGAATCATTCAGTCACTGATAAATGCATTAGGAAAAACATGATTTCACTACACATCGGATTAGTCGCCAGCGTTTGCTAGACTGGTTCCACATGGTCTGGAGAAGCAGACTTATGTGAGGAGTGAGTAATGCTGACTGGACGGCAGTTTCTGCATGGTGCAGCAGTAGGCTACCAGATGTGTGTGTCTGCATCACTGATTGTTCCACTTAACACACACAAACAGCGCCTGACTTCTCTCCCAATCAGTTACTTGCAGGTACTTTACGAGACCTTAAAACCAGGCAACGCAAGCATTTGATCCTGCTCTTTAACTGAGAAGAAAGTGCTGACCTTGTCTTGTCACACACACTTGGGTCATGAATTTAATGAAAACTCCTAAATTAGATTGGCAAGACTGCCCACTGTGTAGCACATTAGGCTGCGGATATACATCAACTTCCTGAAATCGGTCTTAAATTGTTTTCTGCAAATTTTCCCTGTGAAGTGAAAACTGTAACCATGAAAACTTCATATTAAACTATCAAGTGATCTTTCCTGTTTCTATAATAATCACTGGCCTGTCGTTGACTTAAACTTTTGCTTGCATAGAGAATGACTGCCCTGTTTCTGTTTGCATTCTCAGCCATATTATTCATGCATTGCTTTCTGACTCAGATGCACCAGCAAGGAGCAGAAAAGCTAAAGATAACAGCACATGCTGCTGCTCTGTCTCTCCTCTAGATACAAGTATATGAGTTTGCACACAGTCTCTTCCTTCTTCCTTCGGGTTATTAGTTAAATATATTGAAGTGAAGTCCTTAAATAAAAAAAGAGGAGGTTGCTTAAGGACAAAAAATGTTGGAGTTTGTTTTATAGGGTTTTCTGACGCAAATAATTCCATTGTAGTGGGGGTAATTATTTACATATTGCATGCTATTTAAAAACACTGAGTTTATCATCTTATTAAGGAGCAGTTGTTAAGTCAGCCTGTCATATGGTGACCATGTGGAAACAGTGACACTGTCACACATTCAATAACAACCACAGCTTAGTTCAACAAATATATTATGTTTGTCAGGAAATTTTAATTCAGGAACTCTCAGAAGGTTTGCCTGTTGTAGTGTACTGTATATTTTAAAGGCTCAGATAATACAAAACGATTCCAAATGTTTAAATGTATAAATGCACAAGATGGCAAAAAATATAGAATCAGAATTGGAGATCTTGTTTGCACTGCATTTTGCAATGAACCTGACTAGACAAATCATCCACTGTTCGTGTCTCTGATGATTAGTAGCTTGTTTGTTAATGTTTGTTTTATTTATTTCGTAATGAATGAATTTAATTTTCTAAACTATACTTTTATCTATTTCATCAAAACTACATGCTGTATTACACTTAAAGCAGCACTGATATTTATTTTGTGAGAATGGATGATATTAGTGTGTATTATGTGAAACTAGCAGGGTTGGGGGTGTGGATTTATACTGACTGTTAAGATTTTCTTACCACTTTATTTTGACATCATTTTAACTTTAACATCATTTTAACTTATCGCTACAGATGTCAGATTTCCTCCATGAGAAGGAAGATCAAGGAACGCTGATAAATCCACTGTGCACTACCTGACCAGCACTAAATGACTGACAGATAAAGTCAGTGACTATAGCTTGTCAATATAGGGGAACATTTAGCAGCTAGATAAACAGCAAGAACTGGATATTTCCATCATGAGTTGATGTAGAGCAAAGGAGTGTATATATTAGACATACTTTCACCAAGTGAACATGAACATGACTCCAAATAAATGTGAATTTTGCTGCTTATCTGCCTACTGTGTAAATGAACGAGCACGTGTTGACATGTTAATCAAGTTTTTAACCATCTAAACTGTTGAGGGTCAAAAATAAATCAAACAAAAAATACAGGTTTATGTTGGTGTCACAGTATGACTTTTTTACCATTAAGCATTTATTACAGTAAGAGCCCAAGAAAATAGTTTGAAAGCCATACATACTTATATACACATTAATGTTACCTGTTAATGCCTTATAGCATTCAAGTCTCCTTTTTGACTATCATAATGCCTGGCCATTTGTTTTTCTGGCTTGTGTATAAAATACACATTTTGCAGTTCAATTGCACAATTGTCCAGTTATGCTCCACCTTTTAGTTGTATCAACATGTAAGTGTACATATGGAGTCATGTCCGTTCATGTTATTGTTAAGGTACTTCGAAGTGCTCACACTAGAAGCTTCATTATACACTTCAAAACCTTGTGTATCCATCAACATATTTTATGCACATTTTGAAGTATCACATTTGAAAAGGTTTATGGAAACTGAAAAATTCAAGAAGACAACTTAGTCCATTTGGCAAAAAAAAAAAAAATCTTAAGGTGTTTTTAGTTTTTTGAGAAAGAGTTTGTGGGAAATAGAAACACCTTTGCTCAATAAGTTCTGACATAGCAAACATTTAGATCACTTGACTGATCAACTGTTTCCACTCTTGTCATCTTCTCATATATTCCCAAAAGTCTCATAGCCAGTGCTATCGGGCATGAAAGAACAATTACAGCTTGCCTAATGCCTAAGACCTCTCTCCATTTGTTTCTTTTAGATGGCCATGGCAGTCGCTTCTTTTTCCAGTTCAGTTCAACTGCTTTTTTTTCCTCCAGCCATGCATGATGCAGTCCATACCACCAACCTCTGACAGAAGTTCACTTAAAATTTGCTTCGCATTAGATGAAAAAGCTAGCTAGTGTCCATGATGTTTAATACAACTGTCAGTCCAACATTGGAAAAGTGGTGGTGAAGAATCAGAGAATGATACCCTCTACTGAATTCCATGTGAAGGTACTCCAGTATTTTCAACTTTGAATGTTGTCTCTAGAAGTCACCGTCATAGTCATTGTTTGAGAATCCGTTTTCAGGGATAGCATAAACAGATTTACTCTTGGTCTTCCTGCTTTTTGCTCTTGTCTCTGCGGGGTCTTGATTCCCAGAGAAGGACAGGTAGGAAGCGATGCTGTTCCTGACACCATAGCTGACCATATTGTCGCTGCAGCTGTCTGTGCTGACAAGCTGCGTCCTGTTCAGGGAGAAGATGAACAAATGAATAAGAGCATTTCTTTCACATTTGTACATTCTTCAATATTCATATGCATACTTTTTAGTTTCTATAATCTCAAAAAGGTGACACAAATTTAGTTCCCATCTTTTCACACCGAGTATTCACCACCAAGTTGCTACTACTACTACTGACTACTCTACCTGTCGATTTTATTCCAGTCGAAGTTGCGTCGCATGACTACAGGTGGAGGTCCAGGGGTTGCATCTGGTGCCGGCGTTGTGCCAGATAGACAGGGAGAGGTTAACACACAACACAGGCCATCTGCGGAGTCTGAAAGGGTAAGAAAAAGAGAGAAGTCAAATTCAGTTCACAGGCTTACAAACAAACGCAGAGCAAATCTTACTTTGCATAAGTCACATGGAACACTCATGCACTCGACTGCTCAAGCAAACACGAACAGAACTTGTGAAAAAGGGTTGGGGATCCGTATTGGCCCAGAATAACTCTATCAAAACCACAATTAACTCAAACACATTTCTCTATGTATATGCATCAGTGGTCATTATCAAACTTGCATATTATGTCTCATTTCCTGTTTGTTACAAAAATATTTTGTTAGTACAAGAAACATACACAAAGTTGACCAATGACAAGAAAGTTATGTAAAGAACATGATAAATTATTTTCAGTACGTGTGACTGCACATGCTGGTATGTGTGCTATGGTGCTATATTTAGAAATGTCTTGAGATCTCTGTTGTTGCAACTTTATGTTTAGTTCTTTGTGTTTGTGTATCCACGCACCACAGTAGTGGTTGATCATATCTTCAAGGCACTGGAAGGTGAGTCGAGGCGAGATGTAGTACCAGCTGTTGTCCAGCCTGAAGATACGATAGTGCTTTACGATCCTGTGCTTCACTGAGAGCGAGTACAGACCTGAGGGCAGCATACATATTATACATTAAATCTCTCAAACTTTATCATAATGCCAAGTCGCTCGGTTTCATAAGTACATCACAGTGTTCTGTATGTCAGATCAGTGAAATTTTAACAGTAACAAACAACATAAATAAGGATTGATACAATAATAGGTAACTGGCGTTGTCTGGTCATCGTGAAAGAAGACATGAAAGTGAGTCCTGCCCTGTAATGTCCATCTCCCATGCTTAGTCACTGCATATTTCCAGGCTTAATCCACATACAGTTAATTATTTTAATGCACGTACTTGAAGGGTAAAATAAGTCCTCAAGTAAAAGAACAATACCAATCGTATCTGTCCATGAAGTGGTCAGTTAGCTTAGCATAGCATAAAGAATAGAAATAGACGGAAGCAGTTAGTCTGACTCTGCAAAACCACAAGTTCTTTCTTTTACACTTCAATTTTTTCAGTGATTAAACAAACAGGATATCACATGATGATTAGAAAACTTTAAAAGTACATGATGGTTTATTTTTATATCCAGGTTGAGACGGTAGCTGTTTCTCATTCTTTATGCTAAGCTAAACTAACTAGTATTGAGTGGTAGTATTTGAGTGGTATTGATCTTCTTATGTAATTCTGAACAAGAAAGCAAACAGGTGTATTATCCAAAATGCTGGTTTTTATTAAATATTTTGGGCTATTTCCCTTTAAACAGTTCACCGGATAGAATTCAGTAATAGACGAATCATTTTANNNNGTTATTCAATCTCTCAGTTGTCACATTTCTATAATATAAAATAGTATTTATAATATTTTGTAATAATATTATTAATAATATTTTTATAATATAAAAATGTGTATTAAGTTGGAAAATGATTTGTGTGTCAGAGAGTTTTCTTTTCAGCTGGGCATTTTACAGAACTTGTCTTACCATGTACTCCGCTGCTATGTTCTTGACATCCTAATCTAATCCCTCTCTTTTTCCTTACTTTTATTAACAGCCAAATTTGAACCAAAACAACAAAGGTGACTGCATGATCCGCTGCAGGTAAGTGTTCTTACCTCTCTCCCTGGCGCTCTGCCGAACAAGGAAGGAGCCCACTCGGTTTCCAGGTAGAAGCAGCAGCTCTTCAGCTTTTTGCCTTTCTACCCCCTCAAACAGCCAACTGATAGAACAAAAAAAAAATGAGAGTAAAATATCAGATTAAATACTTGTGGCATTTTAGACCTAAACAGTATAAATCTATTTCATTTTAAAGACAGAATCTTGCACATGACTAATATCTTGCTTTACTGAGACCTCCTGTTCTCTCCGTTAAGATAGAGATCTTAGATAAGTGTAATCTTGTAGGGTAGTGGAAAAAGATCAATTTGATAATTTTTTGCAATTACTAATTTAATCAAATAGAAAAGGCCAACACTAGTATTCTCTTGTTATGATCTTACTCACCCATGGTACACTTTTGCCACGTGGCTGTTGGGTATGTAGTTCTCCATTCCCGTTTGGACAGAGCGGACTCTCCACCAATAAGCCTCCCTGGTCACCATAAAGAAGTAAAGAGGAATCAAGCACTGCCCCTTCCTTTGAGCACTTCTCCATACTGCAGTTACTTAATTTCCTCATAGTTATTTGTAATCTTCTGTTTACCATATATGTCTAATATATTAACTAAGGCTTTAAATGGAACTAGATCATTTTTTAGTACAGAAAGTTAAAACATACTGTGCGATGACTCTGAGCTTCTCACCCATCCTGTAGATGGGCTCACTGATTTCAGGAGCTGGGTAGTCGTGGAGTACTACCACCATGTCATCTTCAGAGCCTGCCAAAATCAATATTTACAGCTTTTACAAACACAGACAAATGCCGAAATGGACTTTATAATTTGGGAATGTTCAGAGATATCCAAAACCAAACCTCAGTCACTAATGAAATAAATTTGTTAGTTTGTTTTAAAATTGTTTTATCATATCATCTCTGATACCATCAGACAACCTCGAAATGCATATATGCATACTGCGTAGTAACATAACATTTTGTTTCAATTTCTTTTAATAATGCAATTTGGAAATACAGACTTCCTGCATTATATAAAGGAAGTTATTGTGCTGCAGTGTGCAGGCTTAGTATAAAGTAACATTTTTGCACATTTTTGCACATTTGTATTTTACAAAGCGCATTTTAGCCGTTGTTACTGACAGTAGCGAAGACACCGTACACACTGTGCTCTCCAAAATGTTACTTAAATTATAAAACAGCTCTCAAGGATGCAGGGAGACCTTACCCTTATGAGAAATGTCAGTGTCCTCTTTGTTGTCCTTTTTTGTGGCAGTCACACCTCGCATCACATTCCCCATCGTCCAGATGGAACAGACTCTGGCCTGAAGTCAAGGCAAATGTACAAATGAAGCCTTAAAAGTTTCCACTCGTGTACTAATCTGTGTTTTTCATACCACTGATCTCCTCTCTGCTGCTACACAACAGCATTTGTAACTTCCTATTAGGTGACCATTTGAGTTATCTCCACTGTGAAACTTGTTGCAGAATGGGGAAGCTGAGGCTAGATGCTATCACAATTTTCCATTGCAGCAACCAGCTCTATGTACTGACAGTTTAGGGTGATTAATGACATTAAATAAATATATTGCAAAATCCTTCTCCCAAATGACAAAATCCAAGACATTTGACATAAATGATGTTCATCATCATGAATCAGAAATATGTTTGCACGCATTTCAACAAATTCTGTCTGTGTGACGTATGTTCTAGTTATACCACAGTGCGTTTTTTTTAACTAGTATGAAGAAATAACAGTTCCGTATTTGCAAAAACTATAGCAGCAGATGTAGTTAGGTGTAAAGTCAAGAAACCTACCTGCTGGATTTGAAGTTAGCCTGCTCTGATGACATCAAGAGTGGTAAGAGAGATAATGGTATAAACAAGGCATGGTGACAGCGCAGCCCAGTACTAGAGGAGAGCCATGTTCACAAGTGTTTACAGCAAAGACCTCAGTGCTGTGACAGCTCGGCATCTGACTGCAAAGTCACTTCCTGTAATGAAATGAGGAAGAGGACCAGCAAAAGCAACGTTTAAGTACTACTGAGAAGTCACAGATCATGAAGAGAGAGAGCGATACTGTTACTCTCTGTTACCCGCTGACAATTAATATTGTTATGGAAATGATTTTGAAATAAATATAATAATATTGTTACAGTAGTATTAACAACACATAAATTGGACAATGCTAAAGGAAAGCAACAGTGTACAGTGACCTCATCATTCTGTTGATATGAGAACATGGCTCCAGATCTATAATTAAAACTTACATCCTCTTTCTTGTTTCACTGTTTCAAAGGAATACAAGATAACATACAGAAATAATTCTGCAGGTTTTTTTTTTTAACTACCGTAATTAGATGCACATAAAAGTTATTTTTAGTCAGACAGGCAGCTTCTTTGACCCAGCGGAAGTCAACATTTACCACCTTTTGTGATATGCTGCCACTGTGGTTATTTTCACAGAAATGAGTCATTACATTGCAGGGTAGAGAGTATCAGCATCATGTATTCACTCAAGCAGAAACATTTACTATTGTATATTTGAATCTATTTATATCGTGTAGAAAAATCTTTATCACAAACATTTCAGGCACTTTGTACAATATTTACTATTAGTCCCTATATTTTGCATTTTTAAAGAGTATACAAAAAACAAAATAGATTTATAACAAATTGTTAAGAGTCTGTTTAGTCTGTGTGGGTGGAAACTACTGTATACCACTGTGTTGCTGTTACCTTTAGGTGTTGTGTCCTTTGCTATCAGTATCATAGAATGACACTTACAGTTTATTTAACAGTAAATTACGAAACCCAAAGCCACCCAGTTTCAGATCTGTCACTTTATGAGAGAGCACATCACCACTTGAAGTCTATATGAAGTGCATATCAATTTTTTGTGTTGCATGCCTCAGGAATGAAAAGTTAATACATTTGATATATTATCCTGTTAGTGTGTCTGACAAATTGGTGATTTATAGAAAAACGTCCCGTGGCAGTTCTCTTGAAAAAGTCCTCGAACTTCTTTCTCTATTTTTTTTCCAGTTTAACTTCTTGAGTGATAAATGAACAGCCTCTTTTCCACCCTGTCATGATGATCAGCAATTATTTAGTTGGTTTCTCTTTTTAGATTGTTTCGATGTGAATTATTTATATAAGCCCTATTTGTCTCGTGTCACCTCCACATTCAGTATAGTGCTCATAGCATTTTTTTTCCTCTTAGCTTAGATACTTTACAGCAGCACATATAAACCTAAAAATTCAACAATGAAAGACAATAATCAAAGATTGAATTCATAATTATATTTGTGTGTGTGTGTGTGTGTACACTTTATTATTCTCAAGACCATTTAGCTCATGCATTTTCCATATTAAAACTGGGATTAGTTTGCTCCAGATCATTAGGCCTCTTTCTCTTGCCACCTTTCCTTCCTGAATGCACTGCAACAATGCAATAAAAACATAAACAGAGAGAGAGAGCATAAGGTTAGCCTCACTGTTAAAGTAAATTGAGATGTTTAGGAATCAGAAGAGGAATCGGGGTGTCTGATAAACTCTTCTGATAACTGCATCACTGCAATTTCTAAAGTCCTGGCAGACATTAGTTTTAGTCAGAAAACACTGAACTGGCAGTTCCTTTTGTTGGCTTCCTGATGTGAGCATGAGGAGGAAAGTCAGTTCAGAGAGATAAATATTCCTTTGAGTTCAATTCTGAACTGAAGCATTTCAGGCTGAACCAAACAGTTGCTCTTGCTCGATGTAGAAAAACAGCAACTACTGTGACTCAGTGGGTGGTGGCTGGTGTCAGATGCCAGGACTCTTACTGTTGTGGCTGCAAGGAAGGAAGGAAGTCTTCATTGGCTTTAGATGAAAATAAATACAAGGTTAAAATACAGCCTATGCTGTGACATTTTGAAGACTGCACAGTTTAATCTTGAGAATAGAATTTTCAAAATTTCCTGCTACTTTAGTCACTTAAAGAGATGTTACGAAGTACACTTGACTATTTATTGGAAAATAAACATCTTCACGTTCTTTGATTTTCTCAACAACTTTTTACTTTAGTGTTCAGGGCTTTTCCTCCAACTGTTCATTAAAAGGCCATGCAAAATGATTTTTCTTACCACCCTTGTGCTCTTCAGCCATACATAAACTAAAATGGCACCTGTCAGTTTTATATGTTATAATGCTGCATTAATGTGTATGTATGAGGTGGCACTACTCCTGTTGTCTACCCATGCGGAAAGACAAATTTAATAACAATTCTATTTTATTTTTATACGGTTTTGTAGTGAATTCATGACAATGCAGCATATTTTATATTGTAGTATTATCTCATACCTTTTATATGTAAAATCTGAATCTGTATAGCAACTGATAGCTATAGTTAGCTAAATGCTTTCCCTGACAGGCTGAGACATACTGTAGAAGTAGAAAGTAACATGAAATAGAAATATTCAAGTAAGGGACCTAAAAATGCCTAAAAACTGGGGTCTATGTTCCCACAGCCCAATGGTCCCACAGCCCCCTAACCCTAACAGCTTGTCTCCAATTCTCCTTACTCTTAACTAGTAATGTGCTGGTAGCATAATATGTTTGCTAGTAGGCTAAGTCATGTAAGTAAGTAAGTATATATAAGGCACATATAAGATGACAAGTCTCTTGAAACGTTTTCCTCCTTGACCGCACTGCTTTTCACTTTTCACTTATTTTACTAAGGTCCTGGCTTCTGTCACTGATGCTGCCAGGGCCATGTGTGTCTTTGAATGAGTCATGAGCAGACATAACACACGTGAAATTGAATCAGTGGGGCCATCTACATTGACCTATAGCTCAATGGACTTTTTGTTCGATTGCGATGAGAAATATATTCCCAAATCAGGAAAGGTAATTAATTGAGAATACTTGCTCTGAAATTGGATTGGGCATGTGTTTATTTGATGAATTAAATCCATTATAGTCCACAGGAATTAAATCATAAGGTAGACCCTATTATATATCGTTATCATTGCTATTAGTTGTAAAACCATGAATACAAACATACTTTTGTATCCGTGTCCTTATTGGAACTAAAAAGACACTTGCCACAAATGTCTTTATTCATGAAATGCTCATAAAAGCAGCCTAGCAGGTGTTTGCAGGTGTTACCATGCTTGTAAAACGGATATTTGGCTGTCAGGGACTTTCCTCACATAGATAATTGTTGAAGAGCTCTACATGATTGATGCCCCGCTGCCCTTTTATAATGTAAGTAAAATTGTGAGTTCCACTTTGAAGACGTTTCAGTGATTTGTAAGCAGTTTTTTTTTTGGGCAACAGATTGCCCTCGGACACCCTGCCTCTCATAAACGTAGATGCTCTCTGTCTGTGGCTGATGTTGGCCACAGTTGGCTGCTGAGCTGGAAGTCTGGATGTGTTTGAACATTTCAAGGACAAGTGACTTCCACGCCCTATGTCTAAAATTACAAAATTACTGACTGTAAGGAATTCCCATCATAATTTATTTTTTCTAGAAGTCTAAATCAAGACGCCTTCATATGGCTTTAGCCTCACCGGTAGGGAGTGGAAGCAAGAGGTGACAATGTCAATGAATCTTTCTTCAGTTCCTCTTTTCCTAAAAACAATACACATTCCACATGCAAAGACACCAGTAGTTAGTCCTGCTGCGGTTGTTGAGTTCTCCCACTGTAATGACCAGTATCTAAATGTAGAAGCAAGGCTGACCCCACTGGTTATGCTGGAGGCCACAGGATT
>JANJYQ010042610.1:0-12565 GCA_024605255.1 Rastrelliger kanagurta | reverse complement strand
TGTGTGTGTGTGTGTGTGTGTGTGTGTGTGTGTGTGTGTGTGTGTGTGTGTGTGTGGCCCTGCTTTGCACCTGGCCTATTCAGAGCGTATTACGCAAATGTAGAAATCCCAGTTTGCAAGCCAAAAACATTAGCAATGAATTTACCTTAAATAAATACCACATGGAAACAAGTGAAGTTTTGTTTTTCGTCTTAGCTTCCACAAGACGATGTATTTAGAAAAATACAGGAAGACAATTTAAAAATAACCACTTCTGTAGGCTGTTATCACCTCGACTTTGTTGTTCCAGTTCTATAACTTAGGCCCGAAGTATTACTGGATCTAATGGTAAACTACAGGACTTTAAACTTATAAAATACTAGGCTATTTGGAAAGTAGGCCTACACAAAAGTAGGCTATATGTCTTTTGTACTTACTGTGTTTTCACTGTGACTTTCTTGCACTCCATCGATAGAGTAAATTCTCAGAACCTTTACCAACACAAGAATATAAAATCAGCTTACTCATTTACAAGTCAATGTCAAGTAATGTACTATATTAAAATCAAAGTGATATAATCTCCAAACTAAACTTACCCCTGAGCAAGGTAGGATGCATATGCATTTTTGACATGTCACAGTTAAAAATGAACTTAATGGCTAATATATTCATATGTATAATAAATCTGAATTATGAGATTATACTGTTAGTGAAAATTACTAAGCCAAATTTCTCATGTTTTAACATCAAAATCATGCTAGACAGTAGCTATTTGACATGATCTCATAATTACCACCAGTTCTAACTTTGAATGTTAAAAAAAGTGACATCCATTTATTTTGTTTCACAATAAATATGTTTTAGCAAATGATCTTATAATTTTAAGCTTTCCATCATTCTTTTCTTTTCCTAATGAAAACTGCTTCCATACCACCTTCATCTACATACCTGCACACCAATGCCCACTTTATGGTGAGTTGTGGAAAATGGGTGGCTCATTCAGTAAGAGAGGAATTCCACCATATAGCAAAACAGAGTGTTGCAGGCGCTCATCTGTGCCCATGTTGCCAGACTGCACTACAAGAACTATGGATAGCAGCTGTGAAGGCCCACCACCACCATTATCTCCATCACACCCTGCACACTCCATCTTTGAGTGCTCTTGACTCGTTATTGCATACAACCTGACTCATGGGCTACAATACATAGAAATATTTGGCCTGTGTAGACAACACCATGTTTCACATTGTCCTGTCCTCTTTACACGCCTTGCATAAATTGACAGGCAGACAACTCTCCCAATTGCCACACAGACAATAACCAAACTAGTATGGCAAAATATACATCACATGTTTTGTCTTCACTACTTCATATATTACATAGGTACAACTACCAAAACCATAATTAACATATTTTGCATCCATCAGGAAAGTATTTAATCTAAGTATTGTAATATTCATAAAGTATGTATTGAATTCCATTTACTTAACCTCTATTGATTGTGTTTATTACTTCTATAATGACGGACTAATTAAAATATTTTCTTATCTTAATATCACTGAAGAAGAAAAAAACTTAAATACCATAAAATCATTATATTAAGCCTTCATCAACTCTAATGCTCTGACAGCTACAGTAAATGTTACATGATTTCTTCAATTGACTGGTGCATGCTCAGAAAATCTGGGATGACAATCCTCAGAGCTTCAGTTGATTACATTGTATTCATTATTCTAACATAAAATTCATATTAAAATCAAAAAAGTATTCTCGAGCTGATAAAATACTGAGCAACATGAGCAATTCACCTTCCACATTGATTCAATATCATGTGGTTAAACAGCTGTAACGCCTGACGCGATTGTGTTGCATATGTCACTTTGCGCCACCCACAGGCCAGAAAGCGAACATTTTATAGCCTCGTTGTGAGACAAACGGGGCACACGAGCAGCAGAAGTAGTGCCTTGGAATAATTATCCATGCTTGGCATAGAGGCGAAGGTCCAAAGGGCTAAGTGACAGAAAGATGAATTGTCAGTAGCCTACTATCCATGTAACTAATGCTGGCTGACCGAGAATAAAAGGTAGCTGGTGACAAATTTTGTCTTGGATATAAAGTTGCTTTCCTTTACAAATTCTCATCAAATATAGCAAGAAGATGATAGAGATTTGAATTAATATTGAGTATTCTTGCAATTTATTTGGATTAGACGAAGTAACAAACTCATTTTTTAAACATTGCATGTAAACTAAAATATTTTGGGGGGTGTTTTCATTTTATAAGAAGGAACACAAACAATTCAATTTCATAATAAAGAAGTTTATGTTTGTAAATTCAAATTTAGGCATTTTTTATTAGGCCAACACAGTGTCATCTATTATTTTTCTTCTTAACACTGACTTATCATGGCTTTTTCTTAACTCATGGTAGTTATGTTATTTAATGTATATTCCCTGTATGTGTGCTTTGGATCGTTTACTTGGTCGTTTATTGTAACTTTGTTTTGAAAGATGCTTTATAAATACAATTGTGATGATGATGATGATGATTCCTTATTCTTTTTTATTAATATTATTTTGGACTGATTCTTCGCATTTTGTTCTCAATGTACTTCATGTTCATTCATATACTCAATAAAGTTTTTCTTTAAAGAAAAAAAACTCTTAACTTCCTCACTAGGACACTTGCCGGATAAAGTCCCGCCTTCTTAAGCCTGATTGGCTTTCGCATCTCTCTGGGAAACACTTTCTTATTTGTGATTGGACGGACGACGTCAAGGCACTGTAGGAAGATACGTAGTAGCAGCATATGCATCAGAAGTAAACTGTGTCGGCGAGTGTGGTTACCAAATATAAAAACGATATACGGTATTGTATGCTTCTTTACAATAAGTAACTGTCAACAGCCAAGAAAAAGCGGCAGTATACAGAGCACGAGGCCCTTTAGTGTAATGTTACATGAATGCTAGCGCTCGTTTAATGCTACTAATGCCCCCCACGATGGGTTAAGTAACCTAGCAAGGAGACTCGAGAGTCGTCATAGAGGTACATGGCCATTTATACGACACGTATTTTGGCTTTCATTTTTGTGTCTTGTCATTTATATAATAGACAGCTACAGCTGCCGGTGTGTGGTGTAGATTGACCGTCACAGTCTTTACGTTTCCTCTTTTGACCGCTAAAACTGTGACTCAGCTGGTCTGCATTTAGGTACATTGCACAGTTACCTGGGTCTATTCGCTCTCAACAGTGGAATTGAATGTCTGTTTCTATCCCCTCAAGCACATATTTACGTATATGTTAGATATATTTGAATGCAAATAGTACAAACGTAATTAAGGTGTGTCAAAAGCTTTGTTTCCGCTGTTATCCTTTGGGTTATTCGAGGGGACAGAGAAAACATTGAGGATCAATGAACGTATAAACACTACACTCTTGCCGTGTGTCAGGTCTGTTTCGTTTATGGCTTGAATATCCCTTATGAAGGTGTATCAGTGCCCTTGCTGCATATCTGCCCACTCTGCAGTGCCAACCATGTATTTAAAATAACTTACAGTACGTTATACACTATTAAAGTGTGTACTTTCCTGGTCGACATGTTGTGCATTCATTTCTCTACAGTTTAAACAATTAATTCAATTTATAGCTCTTGTTCATTTCAAACACATTTTATGTGTAAATTTCCATTTTACTTAATTTGTGATTGCCTAACTTAAATTTTCTGAGTTTCTGATTCTACTTAACAGACTCAAAAATAATTTTAGCGCTGATTAAAATAAATTCTAATTAAGGTCACCATCTTAAATATGACTTCAACCACTCAACAACAACAACAACAACATATTATAGGAAACAACTGACACTGTGAGTCAATCCACAAGCTACTCACAGGTCTCATTTTCCCCTTTTTCTCTCTTTTCCTAGTCTGCTTCTCCTGCACGGTTCTCCCTGGAAGGAGACAAGTTGTTATGAAGATGAAGAGGACCTGAGCTGTAATGAAGTATTTTGGGATACTCTATCTTCATGTTGATGTAAGATTAAAATACCTTTTTGTATCCACATAGGAATATTTTTAATTGTGAAAGTCGCATAAGTAATATAGATAGCAGAAAGGTCATTGTGTAAAATTAACAAAATAATAAACAAAAGTTTTCACCTTTGTCAAAGTTTTTGTATTTAACTGTTGTAATTATAATTTTCATTTTATGTAGACGGGGTCATTGCAATAAAACATTAACCTTAAAACAAGGAGAGATGCATGTAAGTTGCTATTTTCGCCCCTAGTCCCTATGCAGGTAGGTGAAACAGTAAATTAAATCAATGACAGAATGAGAGAAACAAATAATTTGTTGTTGAATACTGATACTGATGTTTGCATTTCAAAGATGTTCAAATGTACATTTTAAAGCAAAATATACTTGAAGGAAGAGCACCTAGCAAAGTGATAGTGTTGCATATTTCTCTTGTCTTCTAGGCTGGGCTTTCCTAAGCTGAGTAGAGCAGTGGTGCGCACGAGGAGACTGGTAGCTCAACTCAGCGCAGCAACCATGTCCACAAGTCCGTCCTCTGCAGCCAATGGGGATACTACCACTGCCGCTATTCTCATCATTGGAGATGAGATACTCAAGGTGAACTACACTTTTGTGCTTTGTATGATTTTTTTTTAGCTGTATTTGTGTGATTGATTGTTAACCCACTGTTTATGGATTTGAGAAAATCGAACTAACCCCTTTTTTCTGGTAAATATTTGCCCTTGAATGTATTTAATTTTATGAACATATACAGCACAACATGACACACTAATTCATCTGTATACTTCAGCTCTGTGGACCATTATCCATTCCTGGATCCACACTTCATATCCTGAAGAAAACCCTGTGATATATATTTGATGTGGCAACAAGACTTGGTTTTAAAATGACAAGTTGACCATCATTTCTTGACTTGACATAATCATGATTTAAACATGAGGCCTTTGATTTGGCCCATTGACATGTCTTGCCCCTCAAAATGCTCATTGTAAGTCATCGAATTCAATAAAGCCTGCCCTTGAAGTTATTGCTAAGTCCTTGAATGTGCTGTTGAAGTCAGGGTGGGAATGCAGAATCAAAACTAACTTGGCGTGTTGTTTTTTATCCTCTGTCTCTCAGGGTCACACAGTGGATACCAATAGTGCCTTTCTGACACGAGCACTAAGAAAGCTTGGAGTGTCTGTGCAGCGTATAACAGTCATACCAGATGCACAGGAGGTAATTGCCAAAGAAGTAGCACTCCTTTCATCTCAGTATACTCACCTCATCACCTCAGGGGGCATAGGACCAACCCATGATGATGTTACCTTTGAAAGCATTGCCATGGCGTTCCAAGAGGAGTTGTATCCCAACCCTGAGCTACTCCGACTGGTAGAAGAATTCTTCGGCAAGATTGATGAAAACAGTGCTGCTATGAAGCTGGCCATGGTGCCTCGATCAGCCAAACTCAACTATGGAACTGACCCTCAGACTGGACAGCCCCTCCGCTACCCACTGGTGAGTGAACTCACAATGGAGGCAAGTTAGCTTGCCGTCATCAAATGCCACAGATCATGTTGTCATAGAACACTAAATTAGATCAGATTTTACCTAAACCTTGATGGATGATGACCCACTACTGCCTGTGTCTGATTGATTGCGCCTTTTATTAAAACTGATGTCCCTCATGTCCATTCTGCTGTGCATCATCTTTTTAAGCTGCCTTTTCAGGAGTGGTGTCTAAAAATGTTTAGCTGACATAAATTTGTGTTAGATGTTAACTCACTGTGGTGTGTTTTGGCCTGTTTTAGAAGATGGCTTGCAACAGCAATTGCTAACCGTTTACTATAGGCATGAAAAACTTTTCACAATGGCCAAAACTATGATATTGAACATGTACAGAAAACAGTGGTGAAAGGCACATACAAATAAAAAAAATGAAATAAAACATTAAACATTCATATTTCTCCTTAATTAACACAATGCTACATAGTGCAGTCAGTATGTGCAGTACTTGGTACTGAAGTACTTACCGGTAATGATTGTGTTTATACTGAGCAGTGCATGATACACTGCTGTTCCTAAGTCCACTTGAAAAGTCTGTCATTGAGTGGAATAAGTTACATGCACATGTGCATCAATACTGTTTATACAGTACTGTATCTGAGGTTAAATGTTACTTATATTATAGCATATTCATAATTTATGACAGGCAGGGGGCCATGCCTTGATAACTTGACATTTTTAGATCAGAGAGAAAACAATGGAGCAGCTGTTGTACCATTCTGGTAGAACTTTGTCCGCTGTGTAGTGATTAATGATTAATATAGTGGTCAGTGGTCAGACCCCTACACTTTTTAACATTTTTTATGTTGCAGCCTTATACTAGAATTGATTTTTTTCCCCTTATCAGTCTACACTCAATATCCCATAATGACAAAGCAAAAATTAGATTTTAGAAATTTAGAAATGAACCTTCACTCAGAACTTAGTTTAGGCACAAGTCTTCTTGGGTATGACATGACCAGCTCTACACACCAGGATATGGGGATTTTCTGCCTTTCTTCTCTGCAGATCCTCTCAGTCTCTGTCAGGTTGGATGGGGACCATTAGTGGACAGTCATTTGCAGGTCTCTGCAGAGATATTCGATGAGGTTCAAGTCAGGTTTCTGGCTGGGTCACTTAAGGACATTCACTCCTATGTTGTCTTGGCTATGTTTAGGGGCATTGTTGTGTTGGAAGATGAACCTTCATCTCAGGCTGAGGTGCTGAGCACTCTGGGCCAGTTCTTCACTGGGGATATCTCTGGACTTTGTTCTGTCCAGCTTTTCTTTAACCTGACCAGCCTCCCAGTCCCTGCCACTGAAAATATCTCCACAGCATGATGGTGCCACCACCATGCTTCACCGGTCGGTTGGTATTGGGTATTTGAGCAGTGTCAAGTGTCCTTCGGACATGATGGTTAGAAATGGTTTAACCTTGTCTGTGAGTCATTTAGGTGGTTTTGCAAACTCTAAACAAGCATTCATGTGTATTTAACTGAGGAGAGGCTTCTGTTTGGCCATTCTGTTGTAAAATCCAAATTGGCAGAGTGTTGCAGGGTTTCTGGAGCTCTTACTTTTTTCCCTGATAGTTCAGTTTTAGCTCCAGGAAGAGTTGTAGTTGTTGGAAACTTATTCCATAAAAGAATTGTGGTGGTCACTGTGCTCTGGGGAACCTTCAGTGAAACAGAAATGTTTTTTAGCCTTCCACAGATCTGTGCATCAACATAATCCAGTCTCTGAGCTCTGCAGGCAGTTCCTTTGGCCTCGTGGTGTGTTTTTTTTACTCTGATATGCATTGTCAACTTTGAGACCTGATTTATACAGATGTGTGCCTTTTCACATCATGTCCAGTCAATTGAATTTACCACAGATGTACTCCAATCAAGAGTTAGAAAATCTCAAAAGAAAATGATGTTTTTGCTTTGGCATTATGGGGTATTGAGTGTAGATTGATAATACAAACATTAATTTACTAATTTTAGCATAAAGCTGCAACATAACAAAATGTAAAAAAAATAGAGAGATCTAAATACTTTCTGAATCCACTGCATGTCATAAATAATATTCAAGTTAGCTTATTCATTACCTCAGAATGATTAGAAGTATTGGTTGCTGTATCATTACATAAAAATGCATCACATGTTCAGTTTCATGAGCATATTCACTGTCTGGACCATATATCTTTGAACGTGTCTTTCCTTTTCTCCCAGGTCAGTGTGCGTAACGTTTATGTCTTTCCTGGGATCCCATCTTTGATGGAGAGAGCCTTCAATGGATTGGAGCATCTCTTTGCAGGCTCAGGGACTACTTTTCACACACGTGAGGTGAGAATCATGACAGGTATTTATAAAAACTGTGTTTTCATTCTGCAAGTGGGCTAACCAAAGGTCATATTGTTCTAGGTGTTTGTGGATGCAGATGAAGCAGAAATTGCTCCTGTTCTGACCAAATTGCAGGCTGGTTGGGGCAAGAGGGTGGCCCTTGGCTCCTACCCTGACTGGCTGAGTAACTACCACAGAGTAAAGCTGGTCCTGGACTCAGACAGCCAGGATGAGGTGGACAAAGCCCGGGCACAGCTGGTACATGAACTGCCCAAGGGTAGCGTGGTGCCCTTAGTCACTGACCCAGTGTCCATTGCCACTGCTGAGGTGTACACACTGGCCAACAGCGGTGAGGGGGTGGTGGGAGAATATAATTAAACTGTGTCAGCTCAATATGAAGCGATTATTGTAGAGAACTTTACACTTTACACAGGCATTGGGACCGATTAAGCAAGAAAAGAAACTGAAGTAATTATAACTGTCAAATCACAGTAGATGATAAAAAAGAATATAACTGGCAGGCAACTGAACAGAGAATAATATAAGCATTATAATGAAGATAAGATGAAGGATAAGCAGATATTTCTACTCTAAATTTGACATGAATGAAGGACCATTTATATTACACCTTTAAAAAGCTGAACACATTCCTTACAAAATTTAATTTTCACCCACAGGCACGCCGTTGGGTGAGAAAGTTATGTCTGCACTGAAAACGATAGAGGCTGCGCTAGATCAGTATTCGACTGAGGAAGTCTGCGTCGGCTTCAACGGAGGCAAGGACTGCACAGCCCTGCTCCATCTCTACTATGCGGCACTGAAACGGTAACAGGAGGGGTGACAACTATTAGAGCACTTAGGTGCAGGAATAATTCAATCGAGATAAAACAAAGCGATGAAGAGACAAATATTTGATCAGGAGATTCAAATTAAAACATAATGATGCCATCTCAGCACAGTGGAGAATATGATGAAGCAAGTGGAGATTAAAATGAGTTGGAGAGCAACAACTAGTCTGAGAAAAATCCTGGACAAGGAGGCTGTTAGTTTAGTAGTTAGTTTTTCTTGACTTGCATTAAACCGATTATGGACAGATAGTGATAAGCAATATCTAATCTTTTTTCTATCTTACTGTTCTTTTTTTAACATCCCATCTCTCTGCTGCCACTCCCAGGCGCTATTCAGATGGTAAAGACAAGGTGAAAGCTCTTTATATCCGTATCGTCTCTCCATTTCCAGAAATGGAGAGATTCCTCCAGGATACTATAAAAAGGTGAGTCATCAGTCTGAAAATGGTTACGGAACAATTTTTTGTTTTTGTGCACTTGTAGCACATATCCAAACACACCAGTGTCTTGATAGTTTTTGTGTATTTTTGCATTGTTTTACTCTCATCTCTGGCCTAACTCACTCCGTGTTATGCCTCACTCTCTGGCAATATTTTCCCACAGATATGACCTGGAGCTGTTTTCTGTGGAGGGCAGCATTCGACAGGCACTGAGCGAGGTACAGGAGAGGAAGCCAGAGCTGAGAGCTGTCCTGATGGGGACCAGGAGGAGTGACCCTTACTCTCACACACTCATACCCATGTGTCGTACTGACCCTGGCTGGCCAGACTACATGAGAGTCAATCCGTTACTTGTGAGACTCACACACCCTCACTTGTCTCATTTCTTTCATGTTGTATTTTGTGTTATCTTTGGTGCTACAAAGTTACTTTTTTACTCCTTAAGTAACACCAAGATTTTTAAGGTTGACTTTATTTGATTTTATTTTACGAACACCACCACAGTGTGTATTATGTTGCAGGAGATACTACTTTTTTACTGGTAAAACAAATCTGTTTTCACTGCTGTAGCCAGGCAATTTCTGCTTGTTGTATGTTATTTATCATGTTGACTGAAGTTTCAGAGTGCAGTTCTACAGTGTGAACAAAACATTACAACACGTCCACAGTTTCATGCAGTCCTGTTATAACTGTGAAGCTTTAAATAATAATATTTCATACCTGACATTTGTTTTCCCTCACACATGCAGTTTCTTATGAATCAGTGTCCATCTTATGGAGTTAACAACTTTTGCTTCCATCTGCTTAGCGAAGAATAGGAGTGCATAAATGATGAAACTGTGAAATGAACAGTTGACCTCAATTTGAGACAATTTATGTAGTCATTCAACACAGAAGTGCATCTCAAAGGACTTTAGAGAGAATGATCTCAGCTGGATTGAACTCATGAATCAATTGCAGACTAATTAAATCTGACATCTTCTAACACAGGATTGGACATATCACGACATCTGGTCGTTCTTGAGGACTTTATATGTGCCGTACTGTATTCTCTACGATAAAGGGTAAGAAGACAATTGTGAACTCTTTCCATTTGTTGTCTCTAACTTTGTCTCTAGTGTTGAGTGATATAACAGCTGACATGCAGAATTCTTGGCCTGAAACTGCTGTGTCGATCCACAGGTACACCTCACTGGGCAGTATGGACAACACTTGTCGAAACACCTCCCTCCAGACAGTCGACGGGAGGGGGGTGACACGATACAAGCCAGCCTACCTTCTAGAGAATGAAGAAGAGGAGCGTAACTCCCGTGCCTGATAATTGCCTTGATTCAGATGGTGTCACCTGCTGATGGTACATGTGGTACACACTAGGCGGACATTTAATTTTTTTAGTCTACTCGTGAATACTTGCAAAAGAGTTGACACATCTGATTGCAGAATGAAACTGTTAAGCGTGTGTGTATGTGTGTGCGTATGTATGTTACTAGTATACATGTGAATCTAAAGTAATGGCCCTCTGTGCTGTTGAATAAAACATCAATCTGTCATCTTTTTGTATCGTTGTGTTATTGTTTTCATAGGCATCTCATACAGATCTGCACAGGGTCATGATTTATCTTATTCATGAATCCATTTGTCTTCTTGCTAAATCCAATAAGAGCAAGCTGTCTGGAAAGAGCCTCAATCAAAAAGGAGGCTATTTGTAAATAATGTGAAAAGGTATTTTGCCAAGGTGAAAACAATCGGCCTTTAGAAACTGGGTGTGCACCAGCATGGACAAACTACTGAAGGTCAACCAGCAGGCTCATATTGATTCATCTGTTTGACACTGAATATCCATAATTGGACTGCAGCGCTGAGCATCTTCTCTAGCCCCACGTCACTGGAAAACCTCCACCCTGATGGTGTAGTTCTCTTTGCGGACCTCACGGGCGCGTTGTTCTCACGTTTTCCATTTAGCACCGGTGATTACAATAAATTACCTTCTCTGCTTCCAGACATGATTGAATCCAGGCTTATCGATCCGTGCTCTCTCTCTCCCCGCCTGGAGATTAGTCAACGCCGCGCAGCGAGGATCGATACCGGCCGATCTAATAAAGCGGGTCGCTTACGAGGCCACCGCGGGGCTGCACACACCGTTACACCAGCAATTACCACCTCCAGCTCGACTCCCTCTACCCCCCACCCCTCTCATTCCTCCCTAACTTATCTGTCCGGGGCTTCACGGCTTACTTGATTTATTAATAATAACAGTAATAGAAGAGGCAATGAACAGGGGCTTCATAATCAGAGCAAAATGTAATGGTGTGTGTTCGGGTGGTGCGATAAACACCGGGGCATTGTCTGGAATGATGATATTTGGGTGGAAAACAATTGTGTTACTATAGACTTACAGTATGTCTGAGGTAGGCTCTATATGCGCATCAAACTTTGTCCTACTTTAAAAGATCTTTCGAAGCTTTTCAGATTTTTAAATGGTTGATAAATGAAGAAAAGTTAGTTTGTTGCAATGTATAAGTTAATTACTTTTGCGTGTACAGAAACTCCACAGTTGCTACATTTCTTGTAGTGTCTACAATACAGTAGTCTATGCATGACCTTTCTAGTATTCCCTAGGCTTCCTAGTTATGAAAAGTATATTTATTCAAGTGCTATAGTTAGTCTAACATTTTGACAAAGTTGTTGTTTATAGTAGGTACGTTGTAGTTGTACTGCATTTGTAGACATTCATGTTAGCTTATTTTATCACTTACATTCTGCACCAGACAGACACATGTACATGTGTGCACAACATTTCAAAATCGGGCAAGACTAAATGGTCGTTTCCTACAAAAAGAGATAACCTTATAACATAAATATGTTCTAAAGGCATTGTTAGACAATATACCACTAGTCCCCACATTTTTTTGTTGTACAAATGCAATTTTTTGATGTCCCTGGTCACATTTCAGTTGTTAGCAGTTATACATAAGCTGATTTTCCCAGCTAACCCTCACAGATGGTTTCATTAACTTTAACTGTCAAGAGTTCCAAAGAAGTTGAGTTATGCACTATTTTAAAGATGATGAAAAATTAATTCAATTTTGTGTTATAGATGTTATTTTCTTCTTTCTAGCTTCATTAATTGTTTCATGACCTACATTAACTACCTAACAGTAGGCTGTATTAAAGTAGTTAATAAAACTATCAACATTACAAACAACTGCAGCTGTAAAATTGTACTTAAAATTTGATGTGTTTGTATTAGAGTACACATACCAGTTGCAGGGACAACTTTTATTCAGAAAAAATATTTAAATTGAAGTGTTTCTCACTTTTAATACTTTTATCCTTTACTTAACTAAGGTTTCAAATGCAGGACTTTTACTTGCATTGGAGTATTTCTACTCTTATAAGTGCATGTACTTTAATAAATTAACTG
>JANJYQ010042544.1:13498-27193 GCA_024605255.1 Rastrelliger kanagurta | reverse complement strand
TTTTTTTTTTTGTAGTCCTATATGTCAGAATGTAACTGCATGTCCAATCTACATGTTTTAACATGTATGTTTGTGGTTTCCAGTACTTCCAGTGTACTTTAGCTCTCAGCTCGAGGCGGTGGAACCAGCTCTGGACAATCAGCTCTGTTTAGACAAGGAGCTGGGCAGCAGTTAGAGGATAGGCTCTGGATGGAGTCAAATGCGGTGTTGGGTCTGAGGCCGAAACCAAAAGCAGGCGCTGCAGAGCTGATTGTCTGTGCTGCATTTCATTTGCCTCCAGTGTAGTGTTACCAGCGAGCATCTGACTGTGAGAGATGATACTGGCTGGTGGAGAGAGCCAGCAGGATGTGGATATAGAGGATGCTGACAGGGTGAACACACACAGGGGAACATACACACTCTCACTGGGGGTCATTGCAACAGCAAATGGATGGAAAAAGAAATCAAGTACAAAAGCAGAATGCCAGTGGTAGATAATGTATTGACATCCTTTAAGTAAAGGAGCAATACGACACTGTTATAGTAGTCTGTTATAAATCAGAGTAATATATCCTGAGTGTTATATTATTATATTATATACTCATGCATAAATGTAGTACCTAAAAATTGTGGTTTAATACTTATGTAAATCTACTTTCCTTTATTATGTTGTGTTTTTTGGCAGTTTTGCCTTTATTTGAGAGTCAATCAGCAAGAGGAGGAGAGGGTGTGAGATGTACCAAAGGTCCTTTGGCCAGGAATCGAACCATGTATGTTGTACTTACACGGAATGCGGCCTAACCACTAAGCCACTAGAGCACGGGCATAGTTCCTTTCCATCACTAAAATATACAATACAAACAATGAATATAAAATAAAGAAAAGTGAGGCTGTGTATTACAAATGGCAGTGAATAATACCATAACACATTACAATATTTGCATTGCACCTTTAACACAGAAAATGCAGCTCAAACAAAAACAAAAAAATAAGTTGCTGACCATTTTTAATTAACAATTGCAAAGTTTAAAATACACTTAAAATGTGAAAGGGAAGAAACTAGGTAAGAGAACAAATCCAGTTAAGGAAAAAAAAACAGTGAACTCGTGACTTCATTACCAACATTATCTTTATGAATGTTATCTTCTAAGATTCTGCAGTAGTGTGCCTATAACATAGAAAGTAAATACAAAAAAGTTGAGTTTTAAACAGATGCTCAACAGCTTCAGCTAATATGGTTGTCATCAGATTCAGACAGATAGACAGTATGTGGATTTAAGGGCTCTACCAAAGAAAAGTGTTTGCAATATATCATCCTTAGTAGTCAAATCCTGAAACACTTTCTTAGACAAGAGCAAGAATTTTACTTCGCCTAAAACTAATAGTGTGGGGAGTTTGGAAAAGAAGTTCAATGAGGTATTTTCTTTGTGCCAACTAAAACTCTGGCAGTTGTGTTCTGTTTGAGCTGTAATTGTCTTTCTGGAGAGACTTACGGTAAAAAAAAAAAAAAAAATAGACATTGCCAAACCTTTGAGAATCAGAAATTGATGGTGAAATACAATATGTTATTATGTTAGGTGTGGGTATACTTTCGTTAAGTGGGTATATTTATTGTTGAAAAGCACATAAATATAAGACTTAGTCCACTTGAGTTTCCTTTATTTAAATCACGAGAAGGTTGAGACAGCTCGAATAAATTCCACTAATAATAAACAATGGAAAAATAATTGCTTAAGGATCCTAACAATGTAATTCAGTTACCAATAATCCTCAGTGTGTCTGAGACGGATTCTAATGAGAAAGAGCAGGGGCCAGCCACAGCAGGCTCTCATCTTTATAAATGATCACTTTCATTCATTTGTACCAATATGATTTACATTATATTGTTTTCTTTTAATTGCAGAGGTCAACCTGAAGATGGCAGCATTGGATCTCAGAATGAGACCTACAGCCTGAACCCAAAGCGTCACACATCTTGCCTTGTCAGCATTGAGAGTCAGATGCTATGAGAATAGGCTGTGTGAAATCCCTGGATTACAGCGCTGAGCTCTGTAAATCACTGTGGTTCTCTAAAAATGCACATGGGTTGAAAAAAAAAAAAAAAAAAGATGACGTGAAAGCTTCATGCAAGCTACTCCATTACCGCGAACCCCCCACCCCCTCACACACACCCCCTTCAACAATGCATTCGCTCCCCTGCAATCTATTGGCTTGCCCAGGAGTACATTTATAAATGCAAGAACACAACTTCCTCTGGAGGCTTCCTTTTAGAAACCTTTGCTTCCCAAGTGTGGTATTGTGCAACATCTGGCTCCGGCTGTGTATTGATCTTGGCTGAGGTCAGGATGAGGGGGCGAGTGTGTGAGCGTGTGTGTGTGTGTGTGTGTGTGTGTGTCTATGGGGTGGGGGTGGGGAGGGGGGTGTATAGTGTGAGTTAAGTGCACAGGTCTTTTTTAAGGACTTCTTGTTTGTCCCAGTGAGCATTTACCGTCAAGTGGTGCTCTAACGTTGGAGGAGAATGAGCATCTGTCCCAAAGGAGATCAAACAGCAAGAAAATGAATAATTTATCCAGGCCTATGCCTCCTTAGAGCACCAGGAGTCTGAGGTGATGAGAGGTTATAAAGCACTCCTCTACCTCCTAAGATCTTTCATTCTCTCCTTGACTTTCTCTTCCTCTAACCTCTATTTTCTTCACATTCTTCTTGCTATTGCTTCCCAATCATCTAAACCCTTTTCCTCCTCTGCACTTCCTCACCTTTATCCAATTTCTTTCTCCTTTATCATCCTTCAAAATTTCATAGTTTTTTTTCCACCTTGGCACCGAAAGTGTTATGCAACTGATACACAGATGATGATGCCCTGGCTCTGATATCTTAACGCAATAATACCTCTACCCTGTTAACCTCCCTACCCCCCATCTCTTTCGATGCCTCTGCTGTGAAGGGGGCTCTTTGCGGGAAACTCTAGCATACAATCGTATCTGCTGGCATCTCAAGTTTCCCAGTGGCACAGCGCACCGATATGAGGCAGTGCATTCTCATCATCCTAACCTTCAAATTTGCTTTTCTCCTCTTCTTTCTCCACCACCATCACCCCCACCCCCTCACCCACCTCCCTCTTTCTGGAACTCTTCTCTTCTCTCCCTTCCTCTCATATTTCCCTTTCCTATATTCACTACCTCATGCTCTACCTTGCATTGATGCCGAGCAAAAAAAAATTAAGTGGGAAACGTGACAAGGAGGGATTGATATCATGCATGTGCAGGTATTTACTTGACCTAAAATCCACATCCCATGTAGTCAATAAATCTGTCAAACAGGGCTGTAATTGTAGGGGGTGTCTCTGTACAGCTAATGGAATTTCTCTTTGATAAAGCTTTCCTCCTTTGCTAATTGACACCGCATCCTCTCTTTACCTTTGATAATGAAAAACATGTGGTTTTTGCTCAGGAACAGCTGTTAGTCTTTTCTATGTCTCACTGGCAAAGTTTCAAGTCGAGTATCTCAACAGCCAAAAGTTATTGTTGTTAAAAACCATCTACAAGTATAGAGGATGGTGGTAAGAAATAATGAAATTCTGTCTTTAGTTTATGAATAGTAGGAAACTGCCAAATGTAATTTTGTTGATGAGCATGATGACTTCATTCACTTTGATAAACACTTGTGGCTAAGAAATGAAACATGCAATTGATTATTCATTATGCACTGAAATAAGTAATTGCTCATTATTTGGAGGTTTATATGGACCATCAGTGGTGTAGCTCTGTTTTACTCTATGAGGCATGCATCTCAGTAGTGCTGCATGCTCTATCTTATGAACTCCAAGCAAAACTCAGGTTGCTAACTTAACAGATAGGAAGTGTGCCAAGATAAATGCTGGGGTATGCATTAAATGATCTAGTTCATACAAAGTTTCATCCATCTATTTCTAAGAGTGAAAGTGTTCAAAGTTGTTCCAAATACCCAACCAAAGCTAGGGCAAAAGGTCTACTGACATAGACCCAATGAATAGTGAAAATGGTGCACACTTTTGGACAGTTCCTTATGGTGTTGTGCTCATTGTTACATACAAATAGAGACATGTAGCGGTATGAAGAAGGAAAAATGTCCAATCACTGCATGAAAGGAGGGTGATGCCATCACTCTGATGTCTTAATGCAATAATACCTCTACCTCCCTCAATGCGCTGCTGTAAAGCGGGGCTCAATGCGGGAAACTATGGCATATAATTGTATTTTCTCACATCTCATCTGGGCCAGTCATCACCTAAAGACATAATTGATATCAATCCTCCCAAAGCCCCCCAAAATACATAAAACAGTTGTTTATCAAGGTTGTTCGACCATCTGACAAGAACTTTGCTTGAAGCCTACTAATGACATTATTCAGTGATATATGGATCATCTTACACAAAAGTGAATAGCAATCTCAAGTTGAGTTCTTGAAGACTGCTGTCAGTCCATCTCCAGAAGCAAAGTTTTTTTTTTCTTTTATCACTGTTCTATAGATGATGGAATGAAATCTTCAGATTCAGCAATACACCAAAGCTAGCGTGGATTAAAAATCTACATTCAGTGTCATTCAGTTCTGCCGATACATTACGTCACCCCTTGTGTGCTGTTATTCATTTGTAGCAGCATAATTGAAGCAGCCACAGATGATGTCATCTAAACACAGGACTTCCATTCAGAAGTTGTTTTGTTGCTCCCGTACACGACCGAGCGAACCAGCCCCATCACCATAACTCTAATAAATGGACTGGATATGGTGAGCTGAGAGCGAACTTGGCCTCAGCTGGAGAGATTGGCAGGTGTTTGATATTCACTGAAGACTACACCACCCCTCTTCATCTCTGTCCCCAAGTCCCCTACCTCCCCAAAAGGCACGTCGGAATCTAAATTATAGACTATGAGACTTGGAACCTGTAAGGAACAAAGGATGAGTCATCTTGGACAGGCAGTGACGGAGGTGGCTACCTCTAACCCATCTGCTCATGAGATTAATGACCTATCAGCCTGTTTATTGACACAAACAAAATGACTCCTCTTTAGTGATGCCAAGGGTCTCTCTCTCTCACTCTTTTTTCATTCCTCTGTAATGTCTCTCGCTCTGTCACTCTGTCCCACTCTCTTTCCCTTGTGGTGGCCAAGGTTAAAGAGGCGCAACGAGAAAGGGCGGGGAGTCGGACAAGAGAGAGGAGAAGGGGGTCTAAACAAATCTCTGTTCTGCCAGGACGTCCTCCTGCCAAGGTTTGTCTAGGGCTGGAAGGGATGAAGGAAGGCGGGGCTCATGGGTGGGGAGGGTGGTACACGGAGGTGGGGGTGATGGGGAATGACGTGATCCCCTTTCTCCAGGCCAATAAAACAGAGTGGTCGGTGAGATCCGGATCCGTACGTGCCGTCAAATTCAATAAGGTAGTGCTTTAATGTTTTCTTTTAATCAACCAAATTGCATTACACACTGCCTCCTCCGTGAGGCTCCAGCACAGAGGAAGGGGGGACAGGAGAGTCAAAGCTGCGGGATTGGCATTGGGGGGGAGACGGAAGCACCGAGATGGGCATTCCCAGTATCTTCAGAAATTGTCAAGAGAACCTTATGTCACATGTATGTTGGAGAATTTCTACTGTACTCGACTCAAATCTAACTCCTTTGGTTCCCCTTCAATGAGAGGAGGTAGGGGCCAGTGTGATTTCAGGGTCAGACTGGGGACAGACAAGGTGTACAGACAGACTACGTCATTCTGGTAATGAATGCCAGCTCAACTTTGAGAGCATCGGTCGCTTTAAAGGCGGAGCACTCTCCCTCCTGGATGTGGGTGTCTCTTATCATGAGCAATGCCCTCAGTGGTGCCTTCTTTCTTTTTTTCCTCCCCCTCTTCCACCTCCTCCTCCTCTTCCTCCCTCCCTTCGTCAAGCAACTTCCTCCCCATCATTCTCTCCCCCTCACCCTCACTGACCTCACCCCCTCCTTCCTCCTCTCTCCCTGCCCAATATGACTCACCCTTTAGTGAAGGTATATCAGGAATGCTCTTCTAAACACTTCATCATCAAAAGCCCTTTTTCTTCTCCAAGGCTGGAGGGAAGAATGCAGCAATCAGCTGGATATAGAGGGATTGTATATATGCATCATGTAGCATACACTCTAAAAATTATATGTGAAATCTACAGTAATTTACGGAGTTTGTAAACAATTAATTAATGTAAATATTATTTACAGCATAGGACTATATATTAGGCCCAAAAATGCAGTAACAATTATGCCAATCATAATGCAGGAATCATTATTACTGGTTTTTTTTTTGGGTTTTTTTTGTTTGTTTTTTTTGGGGGGGGGATACTCACTGTAAATAACTTGTTTTCAAAGTAATCAAGTGGGTAAAGTTAGCTCATCCAAAGAAGGAACCTGGGTGTGATGCATTGACTGAATTGCTTTCACTGTACACTCCTGTTTTCAAGCAAATATGTTCCCTTTTTGGCCATTACCATTTTGCTAGCCCAGCAGACACATTGCAAAGTGAACTGAGGTGAGCTTTTGGGAACTTTACAGACAAATACAAACATCATTTTAAAGACTCTATCGTTATGGTGACTTAACATCTCCCAAAGTTGGAATATCCATGTTCAAAAAGAATTACAGTGTCTGGAATATTGTCAAGTTCAGTAAATTGAATTTTTTTTTTTTTTTTTTGGTCTTGGCTTCAGAAAAGTTGGCTACAGATTTAAAGAAGCTTTTTACATATTAGATTTTAATGTGGTTTTTGTAACATTTGATAATGTTTGTAATATGCAGATTTAAAAAAAAAATGTCGACCTTGTGAGTTACGTAATGATTTAGGGGATCGCCATGTAATCACTGCTATTTTTCTATAACTAAATGATAGAAAGTTTTTAGAAATGGTAAGAACTAGAAAATAATGTGCTTAGTCCACATAATCCAAACATTTCCTGCTGTTGCTACTTCACATTAAAAATTTCTTACTGGTATACCACTGGTTTTTATTATGAAATATGTACAAATCTGACTTCACTCCACATTATTGGTCTTAAATCAAAACATTTTGTGCTATTTGGTTAACAGATCAGTCAAGAGAACAGACAACAGACATTTTTATTACAATTTGTGTTAACCAGTGTACCTCCAATAGGCCTATGTCATTATGGGTAAACCGTTTTCTTTATTTTGCTGTCCTGTCTGATGGTATTAAAGCAGTATAGCAGGGCATGTTGGGTTTGCATCAGCTGCAATGCCAAAAAAGATAGAGACAAAGATTAAACTGAAGGGCTGCATAAATTGCCAATAACAAGGAGTCTTTTGAAATGTGAATCATGCAAAACTACTCTAGTAGAGTCCAAAAATAAATTTAAAAATAGAGCTGGATTTGTGCATAATAGGTCCTCTTTAAAGTACTCTATTTCATTTTCATTTATTCCTTACTGTAATTTTTAGTACAGTATCAGCATAAATGTAAACATAGTAAACTTACTGTGTCATTTATTTTTACATTAAGTTACTTGTCAATACTGCCAGTTAGTATAAAAATCACAGGAAGTGTCTTACAATGCCACAGCCACCAGATCAGCTTGCTGCCCCAGTCCACTAAAGTTACGAGGATTTTAATTCTGATTGGGGTTTTACAGTTGGATGTTTCATTCCACCTTGGATCAGGCACTGCTGTTGTGGCCCGAAGGATTACAGCCTGCTGCCGCTGCCGGCCGTTCATCCGTAGACAGATGAAACTTCACAGAGAGTAGTAATCCACCCAAGAAGGGTGGCTTTGCTGCTCAGCTGCCTCGGCCACAACTTTAAAGCCAGCTGACATTTAACATAATGATCAGTCAGAGTGGCCGAGCATTTACACACGGGAAAGGTTTCCCGGACACAATTAGACCACAGTCTTTGCATGGGCTAAAAATGTATCACAATGCACAATACCATAGTGTAGTCCTTCCATCCATCTAATGGTAAACTGTGAGTGGAGTGACTGGAAGAAAAGCCTCAGCCTCAGCTGTGATATTATGGTGGTTTATCCACAAAGCTCAAAAAGATGACCACAGTTACAATCTACTGTACAGTGTATAGTCTAGGATACAGGCTGCATTTTGGTTTTAGCAATCCATCCTGGTATGAGTCATTTACGGTATGCTATTAGACAGAGGGGTTACCCAAGTTTTCCAGTGCTTAAACAGCACTGCAATTGTTAGGGTGAAATTCCTCACTACATCAACATTAATAAAACAGTTTGGGCAGTTTGGACTTCTGTCACTCAGATTATTTATGCTGTACCACTAATATTCTTAATATGCCCCAAACATGTCTTTTTGGTAAAATATTGGTGAATTATCTGCCTCCTAAAAAGCCAGCTGCTTCATGTCAAGGTAGTCAATGAAGAAGATCCAACTGAGCAGCTGCCTGATACTAGACAGAATTATCAGCTCATTATATCACTAGTTTCTCCAGCTGATGATGACGTGGTGATGATGTACTGTAAGATGGGCAGTGCTTGTTTTTGGCTTGTCTATTTTTAGGGTGACAGCCAAATGACAAACTTTCATATTGCAGCTAAACAGTACACAAAAATATGCTTCTGAATTTAATCATATTTGATGAACACTGTTTAGTTTTACTTTGTCAGTCTGGCGCACAGCTTGACAATGGTTTGACAACCATGGACCTATGACTGAGGATCCAGATTGGCTAATTGCTAGTGCCCCTATCAATCATTGGACTGATCGCTTTTTCAACTGAGAAACTGCCATTTCATGCCACATTGCCAAACAAATCAGTCAACTTGGTGAACTGGAGAGATTCGAAGGAAACTGGGCAGAACTCCTGGCCAACAATAAAGAAGCAATCCAAGGAAGTATTTTAGCAAGTATTATGTGTGCATTACAACTGCATACACACCCCCTTTCAAATAAATACTTACATAAATCTATGTGAACCCCTGGTTGCCCATCTTCTGGTGCATGCGGTTTGGTCACTTGAGTCACTCAGTCCCACAAATAATAATTACAAGCCTCGCAAAGCAATATTGGATGACCATCGTGCCATCTCCTTTTGGTATGCAGCAGTCATCCAAAGTCCAGCATGCCTCTGCATTTAAAAGCAGTATAATTAGTCAATAAGCAACAACCGTGCCAATCAACTCACCTGGCAGAGCACTCATGAACCATCTCCACACACAGAGAGATGGGAAAGATTCCCATTTTCATGATTTATGAACATTCATGTGACTGGACTATTTAAGACTGCTGTATGAATGCAGAGCTGGTCGTGTGAGAGTTGACAATACTGTGCACCGACAAGATATGTTTATATTCCTGAAGGTTGGGTTTAATTACTTACTTACTGAAAGATGGGCTCTGGCTGACATAAGGCCTCCTTGTTTGTTTGGTTTTTAAACACTTTTGTATTATTGAATTGGATGCAATGGCATCCAAGTTTTTTTCATTTCCATAATTACAACATGATGTTGAAATAAATGTTGTTGAATGAATGCCACACAATGTCCAACGTCCTTGGTTTGATGTCCCTGGTTCCCTGGTTTGGCTAGGGACATAGGCTGCTACAGAAAATGGAGAAAACCTGGAAACATCTCATTTTTTATCTTACAACCAGTTCACTCATTGGCATAAAAACAACAATTAATACATGTAAACTGCTTCACAATTGTACACATTGCAGCCTACATTTAGCAAAGAATAAACTATTATTTATGATTTAAAAAGAGTTTGCATCAGCATATGAGCTGAGTACAAAGAAGTACATTTAAAATCAATTTTTACTTAACTACTAACAACATCCTTTAAACCAAATGACTTTCACTATCGTTCCTCACGAATGCATGCAATTACAGAGACCAGCAGGTTTGCATGTTCACATGCTACTCCACACCGAAAACAGTACAAGTATGCAAACTAAAACAACAGCAGAAACAATAACAACAACAACATGCTGCATGGTTCATGTTAAACTCAGATTTCTGACGGGTGGATGACTTCAGCTGCAAAGTCACTTTGAGTCAGTGAATCAGGAATCAGGTAACGGGATCAGGCTTCATTAGGTGACTTCAGCCGAGCTGGCAGACGGCCAGGTGAGCTGGACGCACAAATGGACATTGATTTTTCAATAAGGGCCCTGAAGCTGTCAGCCAACCAGGCTATGGTGATATCTTCTCTCATGGGGATGGCCTTCTCCCGATGATGGCCTGACTGGCACCCGACCACAGGCCACCTCCAACAGCGTCCACTTCAGCTCCACACACCCCACTCCCTACCATGCCCCATGCCCCCATAGCCTACTGTTGTTATATATTTAAATACTCATGAGTGAAGATGTGCGACATGTTGAAAATATGTCTGCAAGATGCTGAAAAAGTTGATATTTGCATTTATATTTTTTCTATACTGAGTTTACAAAATGTTCCAAGGTCTCATTGGGGTTATTGAGGTTACAATCATGTTTTCCTGTCAGGTCATTCATATTTATCTAGTCTTGCTCCCTGTTGGTCCTCTTTGACCGAAGCCTGAAGGGGCCCTACACCCTTAATGGTTTCCATCCATCAAGCCTCCCCTGGCCTAACCTATCAGTACTTCTAATACTGCAGGCATCACAAAGTTGCCCTCACCCTGAACCCCGCAGCCAGCAGGGCATCCTGCAATAAAGGAGGCAGAAGAGCTCAATCTACTGTATGACTCCCCCAAAATGCAAATGTAAGACACAACACAGCACTGATGCAAGGAGGACAGCAGGAATGAATGGGAGACTGGGAAGAAAATGAGAGAGCCGCAGTCAGCAATAAAGATAGAGAGAGAACCTTATTATAACCGTAATTCTTCTGTTGGAGTACTGCCCTAAAAGTTAGAGATTATACACAATGACATGAGATGGTTTCTTTACCCAGAAAGACTTGAGTCATCAAACTATCAAACTATCAAACAAAAGCTTCTCTTTGTGCAAAGCATGACTCCAGGGGAACAAAGTCGGTATTGGTCAGACTCAACGTCACCCTGTTGAAGTGTCTTTGAGCTACATATTAAATCCTGAAGAAAATAGTGAACTGCTTGAACTTTGTGAATAAAGATGTTATTCAGAAATGTTTGCAACTAACCACAGGTCACGATTATATCTCTGTTAAATGCATTATTACACACAGTCATAAAAGGTGCTCTATATATGACCATCAGTCCAGCTTGTTGGGACCAATTTTCTTCAAATTATCTGTGATTTTAACAAAGAATAAGGGGTTCGAATTAAATATCCAGAAGTTTATATACAGTAATGCTAAACCAGAAGAATATAAATCTTTCCCCCTGACAGGCACATCCAGGTGAGCCGCACTTAATTTAGGAAATGAGCGTCCCTGTATCAACAACCGTCCGCTAATAAAACCTCTAGTTTGAATTGGATATCGGGTTGTAAAAGAATCACCTGCAGTCTTTTGGAACTATTCTACCCAACCCGCATCAATCAAGTCACAGTTTAGTGCTTGCACTGGCCAGTTTTTAATTTTTCTTTGAGCTTTATTGGAATTTGATTTGCCAAGATAAAGTTAAAGCCATTAATCTTGTTCTCCCCACGCATCCCTTCCAATAAACTCACTGAAATGGGCGGTAATGTCTCTTTGCTCCGAACCTCACGGAGCTGAATGAGTTTGTAGGTATTTGATGACACAATTTTGTGTTTTATTCAAATATTTTCTGTCAAAGTCGAAAAGTGAATGAAACTGCTTCAGAGGTTTGAAATGCAGACAAAAACCACAGCGGTAATCACTTTCACAGCTCTCAGTGTAAGCCCAAAGCAGTGGGGCTGGAGCAGCTTTCTGCACTTATTCCACAGTAACAGCTACCGTAAAAATAATAATTCCAGGATCACTTGCCGAAAAAAGAAAAAAAAAATCAATACTATCTCAAATATTTCAGAATGATTCAAACTACGTCAAGTCCTTAACATGATATCTGAATAAATGAATAAAACTTCTGAGCGTAATTAGGCTGTGGCGTATTGACTTAATGTCTGTGAGAACTTGCTCTGCTTAATCATATTACACATTAATTCATCGTTTCCCTTCTCAACTTGAAATCCTTTCTTCATCTGTCAGCTTCGGTTAACCATGGCTTTCCTCTGCATCTACATAACCGCCACCATCCACGTCGCTGTAACAAACACAACCTCACCCACACTTTCATATTTGCTCTCAATTCTTCGCCATTGTCCCCGTGCGTCCCAGGCAGGAGTGTCTGCCACACAAGTCGCAAGTGGAAGTGCAGCGAATTCGAGTCCGCTGGATCACACTGCCGCTTTTCGCCTCGCCTCTGTCTTATTACCCGCACATTTCTCAAACAAATTTTCCCAAACTGTCTAGATTCTTGCAGCAATTAAAGCATTTCTCCCATTCCCTTTCTTCTCTGTCCTTTTGGCAAGGAGAACAACCATGTTGGTCAGGTCGTCTCAGTGTTCCTGGGCCAAAGCTGACACAACCAATTGGAGGAGGCAACCATGATCTGACAAATAAAAGGAACCGAGGATTACAGCAAGGAGGACGTCTGGGGTTCGAGGAGCAGTGAGAATCACACAGGGCGTGCCATTGTTTCTCAACCACCGATCGTTTTTGGCAGCTGCAGGGCCTTTTCTTTCCTAAACCCAAAGAGCCGTCCTGCTCTGGCAAAACCCTCATAAAAGAGACATGGAGAGGCTGCAGTGAAAATAAGAAGCATTTATGTGGCTTGAGGGCTGTTGGCGTATTGCACTGAACTGGAATATAAACCCTCTTCTGGGGTGAAAGGGTGATGGTGAGGGGAGGAGAGTTCTGACGTGTGCTGGGGATACTCTCTGTGAAAATGATGAGTCACTCAAGCTCACTGCAAATGTACTTGATAAAGAGAATGCGTAACTTTATATGAAGATGATAGGTTGGTTGGTTTCAGTTTTGGCCTGTTTTATTTCGAAAAGTGCAGTAATATTGGGATATCTGGGAGTCCGCAGCGGCACTTGTTTCCATTGGCCTCGTATTTATAAAACTGGCCAGACAGGATTCAGAAAATGATACTAAATGACAGCACATTTTCCACAGCGCTTCCACTTTGTTTCTTCATGTGTTGTGCTAAAGTGGTACTCAGGAATATCTCTCTTTCCTTTTTTTCATAAATTATTATTTCTTCACTCTACTTTCAAGAGATTATCTGTCAATGTATCCTCTCAGATATGCACCTTGTAACATATTTGATGGCAATTTAATATGTCTCATGTCTGAATACGTCATAAATATCTATAAGTCTTACAAGGTCACACCCAGTGGTATTATAACACAACTATACTGTATATGAACCTTGCACATGGACGATACAAGTACACAGAACAGTACGAGTGGAAAAGCATCCATACAAGGAAGTGAAGTTGACTTTTGACCCTATGAAGGCAAGAAATGAAACAGACACTCCATTTCTGTGATATCACTTTTGAATACTGACCATGACCTTTGATCAGCTATTTGGTTGATTACTGGCAGAGTCAAACACAGACAGCTGCCAGAGAATACAAAAGGAAATATAAATAATTAAAATGGCTTTTTACCACTTACAGTTCTGCGAGTTGAATACCGGATTGCGATTGACTCCAAACTCACCATGACGTCTCAATTCCAGTCATCTTGGAGAAGCTATACTTAACCCACCAAGCAGTTCAGTGTCACGAATGGAAAGCAGAGCAGGTGGATCC
>JANJYQ010042513.1:11456-24545 GCA_024605255.1 Rastrelliger kanagurta | reverse complement strand
CTTGGTCAAATACAGTACTTTCAAGCTTTCCTGCCCCATCTATGTGATCTACTTACTAATTCTGACATGAGCAGTGAAAGCTAGGCTACACAAGCAATGCATAAGGAGGATCAGTAAAACACAACTTCATTAACAGTGCTGTTAACATTGGTATAAAGGATATAGTAGTCAAGGTATATTTGCACTTTTACAAGCTACATATCCAGCCACGTCCTTTAAACTTTCCTCATCTGATATATGTTGTCCGTTACCAGGGAAACATCTGATTCTGCTGCATATTGCTGGAGGATGCAGACCTTTCTATTTGCCAATGTACCTGTTTGATCAATTTAAGACTTTTGAAATGGCAACTAACTTGAAATTAAGAAATTAACTGAAGAACGTGAGAACATAAGACACATCCAAAAAAATTCTTTACCTGAAAGCTCTTTAAAGATTTTTTTTTCATGACAACACAATATGTAACTGTACATAACATCATACAGAACCTTAAATTTAGATTCAAGACGGATGTGTTTCATTTATCTGTTACAATTCCAAGTATTTACTGCTTCCTGTGTCTCAAATGTTAGAATTTGCTCTTTTCCATTTAAATCATTCTTAATTGAATATCTCAGGATTTCGGACTAAACAAGCAATTCGACATTATTGCCACAGGCTTTGAGAGCATGATAATAAAAATTCATCCAACATAACACCTTCCAGGACCTGCAGACATCCTAGTTTGTTTTTTTTGTTCATGCTTAGTGATTCTGCAGGTTAAAATAAAGCAACCAGTAGTTTTTGTAAACTTTATTGTGAAAAATCAAACAGACTGCTAAGATCAATATATATATTGATACAATGTTAATGGCCAGTAGTTCTGTTCAGCTGCAAATGTGATTCTTGAACAATGTTGTTGGAAGTCTGCAAATAATTCAGCCCATGGGACAAAGATAGGTGACCAAACCTAAAATAAAAAAACAAACACATCTGCCCTCTCTGAAGTCCTCCAGCTCTACCTTCTGGTTTATAAAAAGAAAAGACTTCTTACTCTAAAAGTAAAATAAGAAAACTAAAAATACAAAACTTTGGTCTGCTTCCCTTCGATGGCTGCTTTGCAAACTCAATCCAGCCAGAGGACAGAAGCAATCGGCGGTTTAAAAACTCCAACAACAAAAAAATCTACAAAAAACAGGTTAACCTCGCTGCTATTAAAGAAAAATAATATCAATGTCATCAAAATAGGAAAGTTAGCCTGGTACTCACATTTTGTCAGTCACTTATATGGTAGCTGAACTTCTGCTCTAAAGGCACGTCAGCTTTTTCCTCCCTTACTCTCACATCTTACATATACAATGAGAACAACAGAACAAACACACTGACCTTAAATACAGAGTTAATCCAAAAAAAAAAAAAAAAATTGGAAAACAACTAGACAAGTTTGAGCGTACTGTGTAACAGCGATAAAGGACTTCCTTCATCGAAGCGCTGACTAGCCCCACACCCAGTCTAATCCCTCCCCAGACCAAATGTGCCCTTTCCCTAAACCCAGACCTTCACTGCCCCAAAAACCCTACACTCTATCTGTGTACTCTGCACTCTGCAGTTGTACATGTGTATGTAGGTATGTGATGTATACTGTGTGTGTTCGTAGAGGAGTGGTCTTGAGAAGCTGGTTGTCTTGGGACAGCGTTACGTGAGAGAAACTAAGGGCGTGCTAGTTTCGGTTCATGGGCCTTCAGTGTGCCAACAGCGTCCTTCACTGCGTGATAAATGATGTTCTTCACCTGAGGAAAACAACAGGAAGCGGCTGTTAAAACAATGACAGACGTGGCAACAATCTCCACTCCAGAGGAAAACATTCAATGCTTAGCTTTGACAGCAAACATGAAGGACAAGTTGGTATTTAGGTCAAGTATGCCCACTTGTTCATATAAGAAATAAAGTAATAATAAATAATACAGATATCTGGAAATTGGAAAAGTAATAGTAAAGTACAACTCAGGATAAATAATATTGAAATACTGAGAGATATCTAGATCACAGACTGCTGGAAACCTCATAATAAATTATGTAAAGACAAAAAAGTCAGACCATAGCAATATTCCATAAAACAAATTCATTACACATATTGTATCATTCATAAATAGTTCCATACATTACGTATTGCGTGGAGGTTTGGGGAATTGCATAACAAACTACAAATCAAATCTATATACTACAAAAAAGAGCAATACGAATTATAAACTGAGCTGATTATCATGAACCGAACAACATAAATTCACATTGTCAAAGATCTAGTGCACTTTAAATTTGCACAGTTTATGTTAAAGTTAAAGTAAGATGCTTCCAGACTGTATCCGCAGGCTGTTCCAAACTTGAATCAATCATTATGAATGAAGAGGAAATCTGCAGGTTTACAAAACCAAATTCAAACTGAAGATGTGATTATTTGTGGAAGATGCTTGAAAAATAATTGGAAAATGTGTAATACACTATGTATATTTTTAAAATATTTAAAAATAAGATGATTAACAAATATAAAACAGAGCTATAAATGTTCTTGTACATATGAACTTTGTGCCGGATTGCTTTGCTTGTGAGAGCCTCTGTGCTTTTGGTATATTGATATTTCCACCGTATTGTTATGTGTGCATTATGTATGCAGCTCAGTGTTATGGATGTCTTGGGTTTGTTATGTATATTAGTATGTACTGAACGACCAATCACAGTGGGGTAATTGTTATAAGCAAATGCTTCAGCCTACACCTTTTTGGTTTTGATCGGATATGTTGAATTTCTGTTCAATTATTTATTTATTAATCTATTTTTTCATTTATTCATTCTTGGTTTTTCGCTTTTGGCCTGTCACCAGTCATGGTGAAGATGATGAACAAGGAACGGAGACATGTGATTTTTCTTTGTTTGTACATGTGTTGGACTTCAGTGACTAAAATAAACTAAACTAAAACTAATCTGTAGTCCTGCACATTGTTTATGGTCCCTCACAACCCTCCCAAACAGAGTCGTTCCTGTCGATTATATCAAGGTTTCAATGTCATAAAATAACTGTCATATAAATATGACTCCATTTTCTACTAGATGCAGTATCTTGGCAGAACTTAGAGGTGTGGCTAGGAGGAGCCACACCTCTAAGTTCTGTCAGGAAGATACCTCAACATAGTTGATTTTACTTTTCTGAACACATTTGCAGTACATAATTTGAATTTATTTTATTTCTGCAACTCATGCTGTTTATTAAACTTGAACACCTCACAGTTACACATTACACTAAACAAAGGCCATTTTCATCAGGAAAATGTGACAATGTGACAGTAATTCAGTTAAAGTACACCAACCTGTAGCTTGTCTTCGTGGTTTGTATGAGTAGTGGACAGGTGTCTGAACTCCTGGGTCAGTCTGAAACAGTGCCGCACATGCTCAGGAGACACAAAGTCCTCGGCCACCTTGATACAACTGTACAGGTTGTGCACCTGAAAGGGGAACAACAGAGAATCAACAAATGAACATAAGAAACCATGTACTCTGGGCATTCATTACTGACTAGACGTGGATACACATTTATCTTCATATATGTTGACATGTCTGACCTGGTGCGGGGCTCCAGCAGGGATAAAGACAGCGTCTCCTAAGAACTGTACAATGGCCCAACCTTGGACGCCGTATTCTTCATAGAGCCTGCGGCGGAGCGCCTGGTCCAAGTACCAGCTCTGGTCATGAATGGGATCGTGATCTGGAGGGTTCTCTTGGCCTTGCTCTTCTCCTACCTGAGACAAATAAACAAGACTAAGACTTTACAGCTATGCTGGCAACTATGCCTCATTGGCTACACATTGTTTTGGAGCTAAATGCTAATAGGTTAACATGCTGTACTAAATTCCATAACAACCCATTCAATAATTGAGATATTTCAATAATAACCAACAATGTCAACCTGCAAGTGGCACTAGAGGAAAAGTGAGATGATCCTCAAAGTCAAAATTTATCCTGTTGGGACCTCTTAAATAAATTTAGTTAATTTCACAGCAATACGTCCAATAATTGTCAAAATATTTCAGGATGAACAAAGAATTCATTTTTTGATCTGGACTAAAGTCAAAATAACAGCATGACCAAAAATAAATGATATCTGGTGACATCTTTGGCTAATACATCAGATGTAGTGGACTAGGATGACCAGTTAGAGCTCAAAATAAATTGTAAATTCAAAGCATTAAAAAAGTTATGGGTACAATAACGGCATTTTTGAGAGAGAATTCTTTTCACACAGTAATTTATGTTTCTGCATTACAAGCTGCCAACTAATTCAATGATAACTCTTAACGTCCATGTAAGGGATCCCTACAGTATAAGGTCAAAATATGTCCTAAGTAAAAATCACTGCTATTTGGCATCAGATGCTGTTTAAGACCGATCTTTGCTGGCTGCTAACCTTGCGTAGCAATTCTCTGATCTTCTCAGCATCCTTGGCTGCGTAGATGTGCCAGAGAGCTCCAGGCTTTTCTTGTCCCTCGTAAACCCTCCTCTTTGTCATGTCATCCACATCACCCTCCTCAATAGTAATCATGACCTCTGGAAGATCAAACATATACAGACAAACACATATAGGGCAGCAAAAGGTTATTAGCGGTGTCTCTATGATGGCAGTACTCAATAATAACAGCTCTTTTTAACATGGCCATCAACAACTATGATTGCTGATATTTTAACATTACTACTATTTAAAACATTACTGTCACCACTCAAAACTTGTCTCGGACTTGTGACATTGTTAGACTACCAAGATAAATCTGCTCTTCATATTATTGATAGCATTAATTCTTCACTGACCAACGTAATGTACATCCATCATTCTGTTTGACAGAAATGGTAAAATACAGAGTTGTAGTTCTCAACTGGTGGCTTGTGACCTTGTCCCAGATCCATTTCATGTTGATTTCATTTTAAAAACAATCCATCAAGTGGCTGTTAAAACACACATCCTGAGCAGCAGTCCTGTGTGTTCATCCAAATAACACGCACACTATTAATGTAGATGAACACAAACTTGAAAATACCAAGGCAGCTTCAATGTATTGGAAGTAATGATTTTAAGATAAAACAGTTCACATTTAACATGATGCCTGGGTTGTGACTGGTCTTGTGGTGGACCAGTTGAGAACTACAGGGGCAGAAAGAGGGACAAATTACAGACTACTCAATCACAATCACAATTACATCCTAAGAGAAGTTGACATTGCTGCCTGACTCATTTGTTTTTTTAGTACAGCTTCATTAGATTTAAAATGTTTAAAGGAAACAAACAAATTCAGTAATGCTACTTTAGTTTTGGTAGACATTCATCTCCTAACAACTCAATGTTTCTGTTAAGCACATAATCACCTAGAAGCATTTAGCTGACATCATAGTGTGTGTGCATCTGTGTGTGCTTGCATGTGCTAACACAGTCATCACTATCTGGTCACTCGCACATGACTCCTCCAGCTTCAAGAAATGTTGCAAGACTAAAACATTGGTTTTTTTTAATGTGGGTGATTAATGTGGCACTATGAAGAACAGAGGCTAGTAAATAAGGACAGAATTGCTGTAATCATACTGTTGAGTTTGTGTCACTGTAATGAGTGAGAGGGTGCCTGCTGGGAAAAAGGGAAGCCAATTCTAAATGCCCTTCATTTAAACTTTTCTCCCACATTGCAAGGACCAGAGCACAGCTCACACAATGAACAGAAAAATAAACTGAAATTAAAGAATAAAGGAAATCCTGTACAGTCAGAATATATTTGAACTCCATGTCAATTCATAGATTTCATGTCACTGCATCAGCAGAATTGTTAACAAATAGTGCATATTTTAAGCCCAACACTGAAATCTACATACAAGAAAAAAGTGTAGATCTTCAAAGGGCAATAAAAAGGCAAGTTACCATTGTATTAAAATGTAGAACAGTGTAATAACATGCCACAGTGGAAAGTATCAGATGGGTCACAGTGCTCTGGCCCCTACTGCATGGGTAGTAACAGAGGGGTGGGGTGGAGGAGTGAAGAAGGGGAGTTAGTAAAGAAGAAGGGCATGCTACTGAAGTGATACAATTGAAAGTCTACAAACCTTTGCGTCCAGACATATCTGCCTCTGTGAATGAGAAATTTTGCCACAATGTAAAAGAAGGAGACTCACTGAATGGCCTTTTCAGGGTCTGATCAAAGCCAATAATGCCTGCAGCAACTGTGTAAAACAGTACAAGCATGTCGTATGGAACAACTTGAAAATATTCTTTATGAATACTTGTGAGTAACCTGGGAGTAAAGTCCATTATAAGAAACAAGTTATTTAAATACTTACTTACGTCATATTATTCACAATGCCTTCAATAAAATTAACATAATGCAGAAAAAGAAATGACAGAATTCGTGTGTAAAACCAGTTAGGGATGTCAATGGCTAACGGTTTAGCAGTTAACCATTGATATGCAGGTGTACAGGTCAGTGGTGCATATATACCAACAGCTTTGCTGCTAGCAAGCAATCTCAGATAAAAAATGAAGCACACTAAAAAAAGCTCAGTGAGGGATCATTTCCTCCAGAAAGGCAACAAATGTAAAGTGTGTGATGCTACTCTTAACTTTAGTTGTAGTATTAGCACTATGCTGTTCCATATTAAGATCAAGCACTAGTCTGCCATGTCAGGAATGGCTTACGGTCACAGCCAAGGGGGGGGGAAAGTGATGTGGCCCATTCTGACACATCATCTGCGTGTGCTATATGTTTGAGATCAATATGCTGCCAATCTTTGGTATCTTAAGCCTGAGTATATAATACTATCAATAGCTACTGTGATCAAATGTACTGAAAAACACTGAGAAAAAAGATGAGCTGAAAGTCAAGCTAGCCAGGGCAGACAATCTATTGACCATCAACTGCTAGACAGTTCTCACAAATGGAAGCTACATTGCAACTTTTCAAAAAAAAAAAAAGAACTGGCCAGTCACCGATGTAAAGAGAGAGAGAGAGCGAAAAAACAAAAACAGAGAAAGAGTGTGTGTTCATATCCACTGACCTTGCTCCTGGTCTCCCTCTGCATGAGGTATGCCAACATAGACCATGACATTGACAGCATCAGACACATCAAGATGGAGGTTGGTGGTGCCCACCTTCCTGTCTTCAGATGAGGTCAACCCTGAGGTAAGGAAGACAGTGAGGCAGAGAATGGGACAAATTAGGACAAATATGTAATGATATGAGGCAGAGATGAGACATCTAACTGAGATGACTGAAAATGAAAACCTTTTATCTAATTCAACTATTTCTTCTCACCATAAGCATTGTACATCTTGGGTCCTAAGTCAGGACGCACAAAAAAGTTGGGGAGACGTGCAGCAAGGTTTAGACGGCCATCCCTTTTCGTGTATTCAGGCAAGGGGAGGTTATCCATCAAGTCGTCAAACCTGGGAAAAGAATTGTATTATATCATATTTGTAATATAAAAATATATAAACTTTAACAAATATGACAATATTTATCACGTTTCTTACCGTGTGGGCATCATGTCCCTAAAATCTTCTCCAGGAGGCCAGTCCTTTAATTTCAGGACCATGGGCTTGCCCTCACCATCTTGCAGTCGCCCTTGATTTACAAAAAACAAACAAAAAAAAACACATTAGCTACCATTAGAACACTATAGGAGAATAGGGGAAATAAATTAGCGCAATAATTTAGCAACATGTGTTTTTGTGCACTCACTTGAGAAGACCTGGAAGCCGTCCCAGAAGTCTCGCGCCTTCACATCAGAAATGATGGCACAGTTTCTACAGTTGACCAAGTCCACATCCTGTTCTCCAAACTCCAGACTGAAGGCATCAGGCCGCCACAAGTTAGATTTCAGGCGTTTATGTATCCCTGACACCAACACAGGCTAGACACACAAGAGAAGAAACAGATCAATGGAAGCCAAAGCATTTACAAATCATAACCCATTTTTCATCAACAGTCACCTTTCTTCAGTTTTATTTCATCACATTTTTGTGAAAATGTCTAAGGAATACTGAGTACTTACTTGTCCCTGTTTCCAGCACTCTCTGAAGATCTTCCAGTTGTTGCTGTTGCTAGGATCCTGTAGGCAGAGGAGTCGACCATCACAGAGCCAGGAGTGTGAAGTATGTGGTTCCAAAACACTTAGGCCCATTACTCCGTCTTTGCGGCCCCCCAACACACTAAGATCGCCCCCCTCAGAGGCTCCGGTCCGTCTGCCTTCTGCCTTCTTGGTCTCCACAACCGAGGCAATGATGTGATCCAGGAAGTTTGGGAGGCTGCTCTTCAGCTTGTCACTCTGACAGAAAAAAGGGAAAGTCAGGGTTACCAAACAGTGTATGCATGTGTACTCATTGTTGAATAAATAAAACATCACTTTTTCATTAATAATGGATAATATAGTTGTTCAAGACATGTACCAATGGTTCAATTATTCCCTAGTTTTATTATCATTTAAATCATTCTTATTGACAATGTTTTTAGTGTCCAATATACAACATTCAGCCTCCTTAGATGTCAGCACAAAACTATCTGCTATGTGGAGAGACAGTAACATTTCACTGCTTTTTGATTTTTTTTTCCAACTATGCAAGTGACAAATAAATCATTCAATCATTGAAGCAATGGAGTCCTGAGCAGGGAATGAAGTCACACTACCTGTGTGCGTTTTAATATAAGCCTCTCAGTTATTTGTTTCACTTGCCAGTCCAGCCATATGTGAATGTTAATGCATGCAAGTCCTTTGCTATTCTCCACACAGCTGTTTCCAACATGGTGCCCAGGTCACAAAGTTTCCCAAATAATAAATAAACAGTACAGTAAAATAAGTTTCTAAAAACATTTGAGATGAGAAATAGGCAATGCAGTGACATGATCTCGATTCCTACTGAATCAGCACTACCTTGCTTGAGAGTCTGGGCAGTTTTGTTAACTGTCTGTCCAGATGCCACTTTCCCCCAGCTTTATTGAGTAAACAACACACATTTGTTTTGGTCTGAGATAATTGTGCTAGTACAACATTTGCTGTGGCTGAATGTCGTATATTGCACCTTTAAAACGAGATACACTGACTCATACATCATTTTATTAATTATTTGAATATGAGGCTAACAATGAATAACAGAATTTTGCTTCTGCAGTTCACTTTTTCTTATTTGTATTAGAATTACTTGACACTTTGCATTTATCTTTTTCCTAAAATATACAAAAGATCTTGACAAAAGGTTTCTCAGTTTTATACATCAGATGTCATACAATATGTGAGCTCAACTCCAGAGTCCAAGACCAACTCAGAAAATGATCTTGCCGATGGGTTTTCTCGTGTATGAACACTTCATAAAACTAAAAAGAATAACAAAAGTTTTATACATACGCTTGCTGAGGTAAAGACGGAAGGGAATGGTACCCCACTCTCTCCAGGGCCCTGGGGAAGCTTTCCTGGTCCGGAGTTGAGCAGGTCTCGGAGACTGGACCCCTCAGGTTTGGACTGAGCCATGCTTGAGCCCAGTAAAAGGCTGTTGAATAGCTTCGGGCTGGAAGCAGAAGGCTTTGACAGGGCACCAAGTGAGTCCAGGCCAAAAGGAGGTCGAGTGTCTCGACTCATCATTGAGCGCAGTGAACCAGATTCTTGAACAAGATAACAAAAAGATGGATATAACCTCAAATTCAATACTGATTCTGATTTTTTCATGCACTCAGATTACACTGACTATGCACTTCTTTCCTTCTTACCCTTGGTGTCATCCTTGGCTTTCTGTGTGGCCAAGTCTGCCAGCCAGTGCAGAGCAGAGCTGTTACCCTCTCCTGATGAGCGTGACTCCTTGGCAGAGGACTGGGTGAGGTTACAAGGAGAAGATGTACCACTGGTGGAATTACTCGTACTGCCCACAACTTCCCCACCCCCACTGTCTGACGCTACCGCTGTTTGTGTACTTTCTGTTTTGATCGCTAATGTTTCTCCGTCTGATTTTGGAGTGTTGCCAACACCAGAAGCTGCAGGTCCGAGGCCACTACCACTGCTTGTTGTTGACTGCTGAGACAAGAACAAATAGACATCAGAGCCTTCAAATCAGACATCTTTAGCATGTGTCAAATGGCAGAATCAAGAAAAAGATAACGTTGCAGCACAGTACCTGAGAAATCCCATTGGGAGCACTAGGGCGCACTAGAGGTTTTGTGTGTCGGCTAGCACAGGGGCAGTTGGCCTTAATACCCCATTTGCCTCTCGCTGAGTGCACCATGTCACCTATGTTGTAGAGAGCTGAAGGAGAAAGGCAATAAAATCATATGTAATACTTGATGCTTGTGAGGCAGAGATTTTGAGATATAAAATTTAATCATAATGTATAAGCCATGAATGTTACCTGTCCCAGGTATAATCTGCGTAGGCATGAGGTTCTGTGGCTCGTGAGGTTGGCCTTTGGCACACTTCAACCAAGAGAACACCTCATCTTCTGGTCCTTCATCTACATCTAAAGGAAGGAACATATTGACCCATGTGTTTCCAACACACACACCTTCAGAAGATTCAAAAATATATTACTGTATTACTTACCCTCCCTCGGCCTGTTCCTGCGAAGCCGATAGCAGTCCAGACACACTCCAAAGCCACATTTGCGACATACCCAGTGGATGTTGAACAGGGTGGTCTCACATACATCACACATTTCCCTGACTCCCCGCACCGCACGTTTCCACGCCACTTTCTCTGAAGGACAGGTCAAAATTTAATAATTTATGTACAGTGCAGACAATTCTGACAGATTCCACTGAGACAAAATCCACTACAAAACACTACATGTGAAGAAGAATCAGTGAGATCTCTAAATACTCACGGTGAGGTTCCACCATCATCATGGCCTCCTTCTCAGACATGACCAACTGACAGAACTGGTCTCCCACATTGGCCAATATATACTTAGATGTATCAAGGTCAAGACCTTCTTGGACAGCCGGTGCAGGTAGCCACAAACCCATAGCCATGGAATCGCTTTGCTGGGGACTCAGAAAGCCTTCAACACGCAATACACCTTTACGAGTAAAAGCCAACCTGTTCACAAGTAAACAAAGTTAATTCAGTCACAAGTCATTGTTTACAATCCTAGCTTCCTCTATTCTGATAACTTTCCTTGATGATGTACAAACATACAATCCCAGATATTGTTGCAAGTTAGTGCACAAGCATATAATCACATACCTTCTGAAATGAAAGAAGCGACAGGCCACATTTGGGTCATCGTCTTCATCACTCTCTTCGTCTGTATTGCGATATTTACGGTAACGTTCAAGACGACACTCACGACACTTGTGCAAGTGAGGGGCCACATTGATGCAGGAGCCATCCTGGAGGAAGGACTCCCCAGACTGCTTCAGACGACGCACCTTACTCTGGTCTTTTAGCACAGACTGGCCCACTGGAGAGAATAACTTTGTGTTAATTGCATTTCTTAGTTTGTTTATGTCGTTGCAAATGCTTGTGATGTTCTGTGGACAAGACTTACCTTTGAAAGGCTTGTTGCGTGGGCGGCTCTTAACAGCCCCCTGGACTTTAGATTTCTGCAGCATGGCCCCATCCTTGGAGGGATGTGGTGGTCCTCCAGGAACCTGGCCTTTCTCCAGACCTTCCTCATTCTCACTCAGGTCTGATAAGTCACTGTTACTGCTGGAGTCTGAGTCACGTTTGGATGACTGGCCTCTGTCCTCCAAGGTAAACTTTTGAGTCTGGCTCTGGTCAAATGGCACAGGCACCTCATCCATTCCATCAAGCCCGGTGCCTCCGAACATAGAGCAGCCTGAGGTCGACGTAGGCATCTCTCCAACCTCCTGTTCCTCCTTTGTCACAACCCCTTCACTATGTGACCTCTGAGACGAGGCTGGTGTTGGAGAGGATGAAGAGCTAGGTGAAGAAGCTGCAGCAAGTGCTGGGAAAGGGGAAGATAGAATCCCCTTTGGTGGTTCTGCCATAGTGAATAGGTTTGGCTTGCTGTCTGAGGCAGAACCAAGGGTCTGTGGCTCAGTCCCAGAGAGGCCAGCAAAGGATGTATGGGGACTTTTGTCCCCATATGCCAGAAATGGATTAGCAGGCTCTTTGGACCCCTGCAGAAAAAGGTTCTGGTGGCTATCTGAAGTGTTAAAGCCAGATTGCAGTCCTAAGCCTCCTGCAGACAATCCATTATTACTGCTCTTCTTAGAAGTACTTTGGGCTCCAGAAGCTGCAGCCAGACCACCAGTACTAAGACCAGGGCCTCTTCCACCCCCAGATCCACCCATGCCCTGGAAGGCTGATGACGATTTGTTGAGCACACCATTTCCCGTTGGATGAGCTTCAGGCACTTTCGGCTGCTCTGGCTTTTTCAGCACTTCAGCAGGGGTTGCAGACTTGAAAAGGCTTGGAGGCTCTTTACTCAGGCTCTCAGACACTGCAGTGAAGTAATTAGTGTCTTTAGACTGGGTCTGACCAGCAGCTAGGCTTGGAATGGACCCAGAATTCTGGGTCATGCACTGGAAAAACAAGTTTTGGTCTTGCTGGGATTGGGTCTCACTCTTTCCTCCACCAAAGCCGAAGCCAAAGGGTCTGGGAGTGTCCTGGGAGGTTGTAGTAGTGGTAGGTGCTCCATTGGTCTGAGAGGTAACATCTCCAAATACAGGAGCAGTGGGCACAGCCTGGGGTAAACGAAAACCAGATGCAGTCTTAGAGCCCTAAGAAACAAAACAATGTGCATTCAGACTGTGAGTGATGATGATGATGAAGATTAGGTAGTCAGCTTGCATTCAATGATATATGATAGTAAAATGATAATGGAATAAAACTGATGACTTGCAAAGGAATCATAAATTGCTATTGTCTGTATTGATCACATTGATTGTTTTACCTCAGTCTGGCTTCCCCAGGTGGGAGCCTTAGGACTAAAACCCACAGAAGCAGAGAGGGCCACACTAGGACCGCTGTCATGTGAAGACCAAGAAATGGTGACAGGCCCCGGGGAAACAAGAGCAGCTGTTTTGGAGTAAGCTGACTGGGAGGCCTCCTCTCTGTCAGGCTGGGGGGATGGGGAGGCCTTGG
>JANJYQ010042481.1:13393-26541 GCA_024605255.1 Rastrelliger kanagurta | reverse complement strand
AAAAAAGTGTGAACTGCAGTTTGAGTGTAAAGCAGGAATTGTGCTTGTAGTTTAGCAGAATTGGTTCAGAGGGGTTGGTGCATGAGGTACATGTTGTGGACATTGTGTCTCAAGTATTTGTGTGTAAACAGTTGAGAAAACTATGATCATATGTGCTTGCTATAACATCATTTGACCGCATGATTCTTTTCTTTTCTAGCATATATTTCATATTAGGCAAAAACCAAGATAATACTTGAACACAAAAGAGTTTCAGTTTCTTTCTACGTCTTTCAACAGAAGATATAGTTTCACACGATAATTTATGTAACAGATAATATTTCCTGTTAAAACCGGTTCTGTGTTTCCTGATGAAGCTGCAAGAATTATTGTACAAGCTCAGTTCTTCAGACATCCTCGAAAAGATTAAATAACCTAACCCTCAAAATTCAGACTTTTTTTCTGGCCCTTCAGAATTCAGTACATTTACAGACAAAGTAGACAGTCTTACAAAATACAGTCTATGACCAGGTAAAATGAGCAGATTCTGCAGAAGAATATGTCATGAAAACACAACATGAAAGCACACCAGATACATACTTATATATATATTTTAAAAATGTCTCACCATAACCTCCATATTTACATGAAATGGGACCTGCAATGGAACCTGACCTGTTGTGATGAGTGCATTGTGGTAGCTGTTTCTATCCCTAATGTAACCTTTACATACCAAATCCTATAAATTAGGATGCATTTCAGCATGTTTTTTGTCAATAAACATTTTTATGTATACATATGTTTTGATAAACAAACAAGTAATCAGAACATTTTGTACATAAATTGTAGTAAAGATGCATACCTCTCTGTCATATTATGCAACTGCCTCATCACTGTGACCAGTTGCATCCTGTAGATAACATCTCACTAAGTAGCTATATCTCTGCTTTATATACAGTACCTCACTTAAGATAGCACCAGCAGATTCATTCTTGCACTATACTGCAACAGAGTTGTTTAAAATTCTATTTAGAATAGAATAGCATCTGTTTTTTGTGCTCACATACTGCACAGTGTTAGCCTGGCTAACACCAGACCTCATCTCAGATTGGGCCTGGAAACCACCAATTCATTTTTTCATATTTGAGTCATGGTTTACAAAAGCCCAGAGCCGTTTATTGGGCCCTTCGAATGTCTATCAAATGTGTCTGTACATAGCTTATAGCCAATTGTATCAAACATACCCGATGACATATGCACAGCGACTGAAATATGATGAGGAAAAAAATGATGGGTCAGAGAAATAACGGCATGCAGCGACTATTGCAAGCCGTTAAAGCATACTGTACACCTCTGTGCACCACTCACCTGTGGGTTAATTATAAAAAAGCAAGCATGAAAAGGTTACAGGTTGCGTACAATGATGCATTACAGACTTTATTAAAAAGACCTGGCTGAGTGCAAGCGAAATGTTTGTAAATGCAAGTCAACACCTTTAATGTAATTCTCAGAAACCATGTATAGTTTTGTGTCGACTCAATGCCTCAGAAAATCAAATAATTAACAGCTTAACTGACATCAAATGTTGTTCCATCAGGTACCAATCTTTGTTCTGGAGACAATGGTACAGCTGTCTTATTATAATCTCATAAGAACTTCTATTTTAAATTATCAAACATGTAAAATCTGTCTTATCCTATGCCCTTATTCTCTCTTATTGTGTTATATGTTTGCTGTTGTGTCTGTGTATGTCTCACTATGGACCCTGCATCTGAAATTAAGAATAAAGTAAGTAAAGTATTGCCGTTTGTGCAAGATAAACATGATAAACTGATTTACAAAGTGATTGTAATTGCGTGCAAGAAAGTACGGGTATACCCAGGCTAGCACAGTATGTTATGATAACTGTGGGGTTGCATACAACACTTGTACAAAAATGTGAAAATAAAATAAAAATAAAATAGAAACATAAAATAAGATACTGTATAAGCAAACCACACACTACATATGTTGAAATGTGGAGTGAATACAAAGCCTTGCCTTCTTTATGTTAAAAAAAAGCAGATATATATGATGTCTGATATACAAATATCTATTTACATATTTGTATACTTGAAATGAAAAATACACACATACTTTACATATAATGTTCAAAATGTTCAGTTTTGTCTTGGACATTATTCTTAAAGGGTTTCATTGGAGATGTAACCATATATAACACTGCATGACTCCTGCATACATTCAGAGGGTTCAAAGCTGGTGATTTCACTGGATGCAACTTGTTGTGGCTCAGACAAATCATTCTGTATGGTGTCTAAGTAACTCTTGTTTGCAATACAAGTGCTTTGCCCAAGGTTCTGTGTTTCCCAAAGCATTGCTGTTGACTGCGGATAGTAGTCTGTTTGGAGTGGCCCACAAGAAGATGAAAAGAATGAGGGAGAAGACTGGGAAGCAGAGGAGCATGGTGTGTTCAGGAGCTCAGGCTCTTTCAGCCTGGTTGTTTTATTCAGAGGAGGTCTGGTATTTAGGATCTCAATGTCACAGCTAATGCACTCCTCCACCTTCTGTGACTGGAGCCAGTCATCAGTCTGCGCAAACATGCATATGATGGGATAATTAGAATGTACATTGTATGGGTAATGTAATTTAAGTCTGAAATAGAAATCTCTCTACTATGGAGGTGGTGTGGAGAATGTAAAATTATAACAAACAGCAAGGAAGACTGAAGATAAAAGCTTATTGTTAATATTTTAACCCAATAGATGAACTGCTTTCTCTAACTACCAATCACTTGGCTAATGATGAAACTGAGTTACTGTCAGTAAGTTGCTCTGAATTTTGTGTGATAATCAATGTGATATCAGAATAGTATGGAGAAAACATTGTAATATAGGTAATAAACTACCCGAATATGTAGAATCACCTGATTACACCTGTTGAAGTGTTCATAAAATTACTTTCTGAAACCACAGTGCAGGGATTTATGCTGACAAGGCATTTTAATACTTAAAAAAAATCTGGTGCACTAGACATCTCTTTTTGTTTAAGCACTAATGCATTATCTCTCCTTCTGCACAAGATTATATTAATCCAGTAGTTTGTCCATACCTTATTAAGGAAGCTGTCCAACTCAGGAGTTTTTATGTGCATACCAGCAGGATATGCAAATATCTCCTTCAGCCCTCTCTTCAGACTGGAAGAGAAGGAGGATAAAATTAGAGGATAAAAAGGGAAGAGAAAAGTTCCAGTTCTTCCTCTGGATGAGTGTTTAGGTGAAGACTTCAGGATGAGGTTACTCACATTCTCCGTTGAGGCCACAGAAGGACTGTGCAGCCCAGCAGTAGCAGGATGGGAGTCAGTATCTTGGCCATGTGAACAGAGTCTAAACAGAACAATAAACACAGAAGCGGATTTTAAACTTTTAGTCAAAATCATGTCCTCCAAAATTAATCAATGCAGTTGTATTGTTGTGCTTCAGTTGTAACTCTGTGATTGCACTGGATGATCTGCAACTCACAGTTGGCTCTGGTCCTGATGGTGATCTTAGCTGCTTGTCCCGGACCCTCTTTAGTAAGAGCGCTCACAGAAAAGTAGTACTCATGGCTCTGCTGCAGACCCTCTACTGTCAGAGACTTGCTATGAGGATCTTCCACTGACTTGCTGAAGACATCTAGATGCACACAAAATTAGAAATTTTGTTCTTATTGCTGATCAGTATCCTTATTCAGCTGTGGCTCAAGCCATGTGCATAGTCATTATCTGACACTGCAGCAGTCCACATCTTTTACAAATATTTAATAACAAAAAGAGCACATATTGTAACTTAAATATAAAGGTATACTAACACAGCACATTATGGTTTGTACCCACTTGCCATATGACCTGGTTGCCGTTCAGACACTACTTCCTGCCATGTAACCAGGTAACCAGTGATGAATGCCAGATGAGCTGGATCATCCTCATTGTAATGCCACTCCAGTGTCACAGATGAGGAAGTACTCCGAACAGGTTCAACCAGACTTGGGGACTGCACAGATTCTAAGGGGAAATGGAGGTGGGTTTTGAGAAAATAATTAAAACAACAGTTATCTACCACCCCATCTTGACACTCTTGACACTTTCATGAACATATATGGTTGTCAGATAAATATAAATACAAGGACTCACATATTTCCAATAAAGTAAGTAAAAGCACTCACTGAGTTCCTGTGAGTATCCAGTCTGTATCTCCAGAAGTCTGTGTCTATTTTCTGTGCATTCATAAATATTGAATGTATACCTACAACCTGCTTTAAAGTCTTCTGCAAAATAATAAAGTGATAATTAATGCCAAAGCAAGACAAACTGTAATGAATGTTGCATTTAGAGTGACTACTGAAGGAAAACAAACATAACATAAACTTACGAGCAGGTAGGAATAGTATGCTGTTTCTTTCTGGCATCTTCACCCATCTCAGAGTACAAGGTGCTACATTTCCCAGATTGCACCACTCCACAGTATAGCCACAGGTGGCAGAGCTCTGTTCCTCCCAGGACAGAGTGAAACCAGGAACTGAGCCACTGCTCAACTGTTTCTCTACTAAGAGGTTTTCTACTCAGAAACACAAATTTCAATCAATTTATAACTAATCACGTAAAGATCTCGGAGCTGACAAAGAAATAACATTTGAAATGCAGTTGAATTGCTGAGTCTATAAATGCTGCAACCATTTCTAAAGGTGCAACTTGCAAAATGCTCCAGCAACAGAATACTTTTTTCCTCTAGCACTTTCAAAAAATTTCTTTCTCTCACAATTGATTGCATTTCTTTTTAAATTTCTTTCAGAAATTCAAGCTTAGGATCGCACCATCATGTAAATGTTTACTCCATTTTTATAGAAGGCGATTCATTTGTTTTTAAAACATTTAACTGAGAAAGAGAACTTAACAAGGGCACAAAAAGTGTCTGGGGGACATGACATTTACAGGAAAGCATGCAATCTCTATATTTCAGAGGTGCTGAACTTCAGAGAATCTCAACTGTTTCAACATGAGTTGCTCACCTCTGTCATCTTTCTGTGGAATGGTGATGTAAGCGGGGATGGAGCAGCCTGTTTGCAGTACAGCTTTGACAGTCAATTCACACTCCCCTAGACCAATGAGTATCTCAGCTTGGGTCATTCTGCTATTTGTCTGAAGCTGTCTGACAGTTCCATTTGGGCTTTCCTGTACCCACTGAACTGTGTAATATGGGATGTTCACTGTGCCTGTGCCAACAATATGCTAAGAAAAAAACAGGATCATGAGAGGTGGAGAAAGTTCATGTTGTCATCACATAAATTCTCAAAGTAAAGAAAAGCAGATGAGTCTCACCGGTGTCCATAACAAAGTAACTTGACGAGAGTGCGGGTTGGACTGCTGCTCTATTCTCCTCCATAAATCCAGGGTCACCAATGGATCTGAAGAAAGCACATCAAGATTATTAAATCATCAGCAGAACACTCAATTCCTGTAAACTATATACTCTTGTTTGTTCTGACACTGTAGTCCTAGCAGTAGTATATAGTTTGCGTTTGGATCAACTTTGTAATGTGTGGGTCAGCTACTTATCCCCTTCTTAAAATAAAGTATACACAATATAATCTGGAAGGGGAAAGAAAACTTTCCAAAGTTGGATATTGATCATCACTAAGTGTTTAAGAGTAATTTATCGCCTATTTATTTTTATCTTGATTTGAAATATTTGAATGTAATCTAAATGTAAAAATCCATTCAAGCTGGGTTTGGATTGGACCATTGGATTGGATATTTCATAATACCTTGTTAATATAGATTTTTTTGTACTCACGGGTTGTGAAGAATACAGGTTGTGTCCATTCTCCCCAGCTTCCGTTATTGAGAGAGCAGCGTACCCTGGTAGAGTAGTGGGTGTTGGGGAGCAGATGTTGCAGTTCGAGTTTGCAGTGACTGTCATTGCGACAGCTCAGCTGTAACAAATGCACAGACAGAGAGGAAAGCTAAGCATTAAAACTAATGATTTCACTTTATAAACATTATAGTTACATGACATATAACTTACAGAGGTGATGTTTCCAGGGTGTGAGTAGACTTGACAAAGAAGGTCTAGCTGAATCAGGCTCTCCGGCACAATCCAGGACACAGTGGCGTTTGTCACCCCAGGTCTCACTCTGTTCCACTCCACAACAGGGAAAACTGACAACAACACAAACAGAACGTCCTAAAATGACACGCTCCAGTGCTCTTGCATTGAAATTGGACTTACATAAGCAAGATGCATATCTTCAGCATCTTCAATATATTTATTTATGTTTCTTGGGTCTTTAAGACTGTAAAACATGACTAAAGTGCACAGCAATAACTGTATATTCCATATAGAGTGTAGATGTTAGAATGACCTCTGACCTCTGTCAAAGATGTTAAAACTGCAGCTCTCTGTCTCTTCTCCCAGCTGGTCTCTCACCACCAAACTGATGTTGTAATCTTGGAGCTGTGGGACAGCTGGGAATTTACAGGATGCCTGTAAACAGCTGATGGGAGCCTTGTCAGAATTTCTGTATTTTCAACAAAGAAGGGAATGTTTGCAATGTATTTGTTGCGGGTATGATGAAGAACTAACATTGTAATGTGGTGACATGTTTAGTTAAGAGTGTATGTTGTTAAGCTGAGTGTGGTAAACCTTTTTATTCTGCATAGAATTAAACATACATTTTTTATTTACAACATCATTGTTGATAATGTAAGTATAAGTTATTAACCAATAAACTACATAGCAGTAGAGTGATTACAGGGAAGGCTTGTACTTGAGAGGCCGAGCTCTAACATTAGTGAAAAAATGAAAACGAATTCTGGACACTCAGCAGTAACGATTAGGCATCAAAAAACACAAATCATCTTGTATATTATATTGTTACCTCTATTTACATAAACACTGACATCAAACAAATATCTGTCTAATGACCTGTGGTGAAATGCATCCTAAAGGTTTGGTAATGTATTTGTGTGCTTACACTATGTGGAGGGTGTGGATTTGCTCGTTGTGATCATTCTGTTCTCGTTTTCTGCCTGGATTCCAGGTGCAAATAACAGTTTCCATGTCTGAGGTAAAACAGCTGAGGTTTCTGGGCTTCTCAGAAGGAACTACGGCAAGCACACACTCAAATTAAAATTCTGTTCAAGAGTAAAACAAATTGCCATAAGAACAATAAATCAAACTCACAGCTGACGTAATTCCAGGCGGAAACATTGTTGCCTGCTGAATCATTGCAACTGAATGACAGAGGATTAATGTATGTGTTTGGGATGGTCAGGTTATCAACAGCGATGGCCTTGACCCTGGTTCCAGTGTTGATAATACGGTGTTTGTTATTGTGATGCAGACCAGCGATGTTGACTCCTTTTGGGGGAACACAGCAGAATACGGCACTGGTGCCCTCCTTCAGTATCCGTTCAAAGGGAAATATTTTGGGTTTGTCCTTTACCTTTTCTCCTAAAGGTCATAAGGATAATACATTGTCAAGAGTGGTGGTGCAACATATAAATGTACTGGGGATTAGTATGTTGTTGAATTCTGTACACATATTTTCAGCGATTTCTATATACACTGCAGTAGTTGAGAAACACAGATGTAGAGATTGGTGAAGGGGAAGACAAAAAAAAGAATGAGTTCCTCACGCTTGCTGATAGAACAGCACCGCACTGCACTTCTTGTATGATCTTATCAGTAGTACAGCGCACAAAAAAAACTGTTGATTTATTTGGTCTAGTTTTATGTCAATCAATCAGTCAGAATTTATTTATGTAGCACTTTTCATACAAAGAAAATGTAGCACAAAGTACTTTACCAAATAAAAGCAAGCAAAAGAAGGTAAAGAGTAAAGTAAAACCCAAGGCCACAGTAACATAATCTCACCATAATTGGTTACCCAGTTGCTCCAGGGGCTTGGGACTGAATGATCATAGAAATGTCGTATCCTGACTGAGTGATCAACACACTCCAGAGGCAGATCAGAGGTCCATGTACATTTGTATTCATCTAAATCTCCAGAAGTCACACTCACATTTTTCTAGGTTAACAAACAGAGAAAATGTAATTTACATTTCAATGAAAGCAACATAGAAAATGTTAAAAGTAGTACCATAAAATCACTGGGATGCAGTACAATACAAGAGAACACTCAATACTCACATTGTAAATAATTGTGTGGTTTTCAGTGCGGCTGATCTGGATCTCAAAAATTCCCTGCACTAAGTCACTGTGGTTTACCATCCAGCTCACCATGAGGCTTTGCTTGACACTGACATTTTGTACACTGATGTTCATTTTCACTGGCTGCCAAACTGACACGAAATGCAACACAATGAATGTTTAGTTCCATTTAAACATTAAAATAGATTGAGAAAATATCAAACAAATCAAACTCACCAGCGCCCTTACAGTGTCCACTGATATCCCCAGAAAATATTAGATAGAATCCAAGCAAGTTAAAAAAGAACATTCTGAAATTCATCGTTATATCCCAGTAGCAAAATGATCAAAGGTGATTCAGATAGCACAGCAACTGCAAGTCTTGTGTGAGTCAATAGTTAATAGCAGTCTGCCCACATAAACTGTGAAGGTATTGCGTCATCCTGTGATTGCTATGTAAATGTGAAACTGATGTTGCCATGTTGTAACACTTGACACCAAAAAACACAAGTTTGCAACTGAATCTTTATATGCAATTCAATATTAATATATGACACATCACAGTTCTGATTAACGAGATTACAAGAGAACACATCATATCAAACAAAATGTCATTCATGTTGACAGTGCATGAAACAATTTACATACAATAAATTATCAACTTGTCAGAAAAGGAGACAAACAGAAAACATACAGCCATTTTTTTTTTTTACAGAAATCACTTTCAACATCAGATAGCAAGATAGATTTTTTGGCACTTAAGTGAGAAAAATTATAAGATCCTCTTCCAATATAGTGTGCATAGGTAGTCTTTCATAAATCTATACATATATTTAATATTTATACAATGTAAGTATATCTTATTTCTTTCAAATCACAATCCCTTATAAATATTATTAAAGATCACACTGAGAAATAATAGCACTCTATAGGAAAGTTGTTAATGCTGTACATAGTTTGGGAAACGGCTCAACTGGCTTTTAAAATATTTTCATTTGCTTTAAGTGCTAACAGGGGAATAATAAAAATACTTTTGTCCCAATTATCTGGTGTTTTAGGTCCCAGTGGCTGGGGCACATAAGTACCTCTACTTTCAAGTGTAACAGATACTAAAAACAACCCCACTGATTTACATAAAATGTTGGTCTACTGACATGGAGAGTATAAAGTATAAAAGCTGATTTACAAAGAGCTTGTTTGGGGGGAAAGGCACAGATGGTTTCATCAGGCAGGAGGAAAATGACACTGATAAAGGCACAGTTACTATAAATGTCTATACTTCCTCCCAGCAACTATTCCCTTACTTGTTTACCCAATTTTTTTTTAAATGAACGTATACACATAAACACATAGAAGCAACAAGGATATTATTGTCGGTCCAGTTATACTTCAGGAAGCTTGCATTGGTTGTTTGTCTCCCATGATTCTCAGAGATATACAATGTTCTCCTCACCTCCCTCCTCTCCATTCTGTCCTTCAAGAGAGAGGTAAGCCTGCGGGGGGAGTAGAGGGGTAAGAGAGGGAGAGGAGGAGTAGTCATCCTCGCAAAGTTCTTCACCTGTGACCTCTGACCTCCAGGGTCCCAAGGAGTGCCTGTCCAACTGTGGACTGAAATCTGCTAGAAGGAGAAAGACAGACTATCAAAATAAAGATGTATGGGAGGACTGGACAGAGACATAAGAAACTAAGTGAGTTTAATCAATGTGGTGTCTTACTACTTGGTAATATATTTCATAAGCATTAGGTACACTTACTCCTGTTGGTCCTCTGTGTCTGTGCAGCAACCTTGCTATTGCAGGGGCAGCCGGAGTCTTTGTTACTGTAGTTTGGGTATGTCAGACCCTCTGGAGGTGGTTTGCCATGAGTTTGACTCAGTAGAGTGTTGAGGCTGTTGTAGAGGCTGGCACTGAGGCCCAGGTTAGCAGTGTAGCTGGAGCTGTGCAGGGACCCATCCCGGTTCTTCCTTGGTGCAGAGAGCAGACGTTGATTATTATTGGTGGGCTGGTGGAGGTGATTCTGCTGCAGGGATGCGAGTAAAGTTGCCTCGTTCTCGTACACTGAACAGTTACCATCCAAGCTGCTTGAGCGACTGTGACTGGACATCTGAAAAATTCAAAAAACTGATGTGAGATGATAAGCTAAGTAGCATCATGAATGGACAAAACATGAAAATTAAAGGCAATCTTAGTAACTGTGGAACACCCTGGTTGAATGTTAGAGGATTTTTAGTGAATTTTACCATTTTAAATCTGAACCAGTCATGAATGGTGCAAGCAAATTTCAAGATTTATTTGAAATGAAAGAAAACCAAGGATTAAATGTAGCACAATAATTACAAGTAAAGAGGTAGTATAAAAAGATGATGGATAAAAAGAGGAGGCTGAAGTTCATGAGAATTTTGTCAGTTGTGGTTATACCTCAACACAAGAGTGAACCCAATATGGAGAGCTGTTAAAGGGACATGGCCTAGTGCAGAGCAGAGGCTTGTAGTGCTATTCTATTTTTATTTTTTGTCTAGGCACAGTTCATATTACTATACAGGATTGTCAGTTGCCACTGATAAATTTGGACTGCATAACTGTATTTTTGTCTCAGGTTTTGTGCCTTAGCAAACCCAACCCTACAGAGTAATTTCAAAATTTTACCAGGAAATTGCAAAAGGTAGGGGACCACATGACAAACTATGTCAATGTGATATGGAAAGAAGAATTAAATGAAAAAATAGTCAATAAGTCAATAATTGGAGAACATACAAAATTATTTTTTCTACTTTTTCAAAAATATCAGTTGATCATAGATGCTGGGGAAAATTGTAGGGATGATGAGCTGCCCAAAGAAGCATACTTGGGAAAGTATTGAAGAATCATGCAGCCATTTGGCAACAGAGATCACTGATGTGCATATCTCTTTTTGTGGCAAATCTTTCGGCCAAAAAAAGATCAATTTTGATAGCAAAAAAAAAAACAATTGTTTGCACATGGTTCCAGACCAGCTCTCCTAAAGCAACTTTCCTACTGAGACTGAGAAATAATACAGTATTTGATGGAATGATTAATGTGAATGGCTACTTTTCCCAATTTGTCTTTGTTGCTTAAAATGTTATTTACCTTCTTTCTGCTATATGCTCTGCCAGTCAAGAAAACCTATACAAATTATTGAGGCCATGTTGTATATATCATGATGCCTGGCAACAGTGTTGCTAAAAAAAAGAATAGTAACTCATATTATCAACCACTTGATTTTTAATGTTTAATTTCTCAGATTTTCTTGAAAGGGTAAATCTCTATCTGTGTCTCACCATCTCTCCCTACTTTTATATTCTCTCCCTTCATTATCACCTTTCCTGTTTCTACTCCCCCATAAACCACTTACCTTGAATCCATCCAGTGGTATTGTAACAGGCAGGCTGCTCTGGCGGCTGTGTCTCCAGCTCTGGAGAAGCCTCTGCTGGGTCTCAATCTTCTCCTTCTCCCTTTCCACACTCTTCTGGCCCTCCTTTAGTCTGTCTAGACTCTGCTGATACTCCAGCAGCTGAGCCTCCAGCTCCTCACGCTCACACCGCAACCGCTCAGCCTCCAAGAAGCACTGTTGCTCCCGCTGCTCCAGAAAACTCTCCTGCTCACTCTGTGAACATTATGTAGATGGGGGACAAATCAATGAAGAGTAGTGAAACGCATGAAATGCAGATGCTTCTGTGCATCAGTCCTCACTGAATGGTTTGGTTAGTGTAAAATAAATGCGGGTAAAATGCAAGGGCCTTTACAGTCACCTGAGCTCAACCTACATGAACACCTCTCCACCATCATCTCCATATGACCAAATAATAAAATATAGACTTCCAACTTCAAATTTATTTAACAATGTCCAATTATCTCAATGGTACACGTCCTTGTATGTCTATGTCTGCTATACTTAGGTCTTTCTTGCAAAAAAGATCTTAATCTCAATTAGATTGCCTGATTCAATAAATGCTCATCCCTGAATAGTTGAGACAGCATTTATTTCTTTTGTGTGTTATAATAGAGCTGTTTTTGGTGTTCTATGCTTAAAAGCCCACTCAAGTGTTTGCTTGTGTATTTTTCATATTCCCGCACTGAGACAAGCATAGACAAAAAAGATGACAACACAATAAATTGAGTTTGATAGCTCAAAATGTTAACTGATTTTTCAAATATCACAATTTTAAAGCCTTGTTTCTTCTACCCTGTCTGACTTCCTTAATAGTAAAATAACTCTTAACTATTTACCGGTAATTACTTTTGACTAATGAATACTCGTTAATCAAAACAATATTAATCACTCATCTAACTGAAGCACAGAAAATGTTAACTGTACAATGGACACCCACACTCTGCTAACAAGTATTTTCCTTGACATGTTGTTTGTGCATAAGGTTTGCAAATGTTTATGAACTAGTTAAATGTGGGCCTTTATTCTCAGGCAGAACACCCAACACCCACCTTTAGTTAAAGGAAAAAGGATGTTACTCAACAAAACCACAAAATAACATCTGAACTGCACTGCACACTGCACTTGATATCTCATACCATCTTAAAAAATAGCTGATCAAGAGTTGTTACATTCATAAGTGATATAGGTTTCACTGATATGTGAAAGCCTTCATTTTTTCTTTTTTCATTTTCCTGAAATCTGTTTTTACTTATGTCAGTATTTACTAAAACTATGTGTTTTTTTTGAATGCTTATTTGTGCCTGCTTTAATTTGGATGTGGTAGAATCAGAAACTGGCAGATGAAAGATATGGATGAGGCTTTAGTATGCCACAACACAACAAACCACAGCATTTTTCTGTGTGGCACCCAAGCCTCCATGGCATGAGAACCAGAGACAAAGAGTTAGGAAAGAATAGGGAGTTAGACAAATCAGAAGATATGCAACTCTGAACATCAGTATGAGGCTCACCTGTTGTTTCTCTCTGGCCACACACTCTTTATCCCAGCGCTGCTGCTCTTGTTTCAACTTCA
>JANJYQ010042401.1:14487-34875 GCA_024605255.1 Rastrelliger kanagurta | reverse complement strand
AGAGAGAGAGAGAGGAATGACCTGCAGCATAGATCCCCATATGTGGCATGTGCAGAACCACTCGGCTACCAAGGTGCTCCACATTCAGTACATCTTAAAATACACAGTAGAATAATATAGTTGCGATTGAATGTACCTTCTTGACATTGAAAATAGAAGTTGATAATAAAAACAATCCCATAGTGAGGTCTAATCCATAGTTTCAACTGCCCCTCCAGTCGTTGGGGAAAAGAATGTAAGTCACTTTCTTTTAGCTTTGTTTTGGTCTCTGTCTACTCCTGAGGGAAATCTCTGGCTCTTTAGCTTCTAAATGCTCCACTATTGTATGTACACCAGCTACTCACATACAGTGTCTACTTGCCATGTGTAACTGAGCAGGTATTATACTGTACAGTGTGTTTTTGGAGCTTTTTCACTGAAAACACTGTCTAATGAAACTTGAACCAGCACTATGCACCAAAACAGTCAAGTTGCAGCCGGACAGCTAAACAATACAATGAAACTTATAGCTATAAACCTCTGTAAATCTGAGAGGAGCTGCAGAGTATGGGTGATAAATCTCTGTAGGTTCATCACTACAAAAGACGCCTCTCACTCTGTCAGTTCATACATTGTTATTATGAAAAATATCGATCATAACCGCCTTAAAGAAAACACAGAGAGAAAGAAATCAAAGGAAGTGGTGCAAAATCAGTAAATAATGAAAAAACTGCATTGAAAGATCCATCTGTGTCAGTATATTCAGTATTTAGAAATATATATTCACATAGAACTATATTTAATGTGTTAATATTTTAATTTTCTTGTGCCTGGAATTACCCCTCCAACATTTTGCTTTTAAACTGAGCTATCAGAAGATCGCTCCTTTGATTGTGCAATAACTACGTGCTATTCATGAGCCACTGTTTCCTAGCAACATAGTATATGCACTGTGTATAAGCTACAGTCCCATGCATCTGATCACTCGTCCCTGCCAAAGATAAATTAAATATTAGTTGATCTTTGAGGAAATGTGAGATTATGATTCTTAAAACACAAACATGATGTAATGTGAGCCTGCACTTCACACGCCGTTACAGTTCATCTCGTTATTTTCTTTTATAACGTACATCCGGTGTCACTCATTTCCTTTAAGCTTACTCTTCTATCATTGTCCGCAGTGAATTGCCGAGCATCTGCAACTGGCGCCGTCTCTTCTGGTGGAAAATCGTGCCTCTAGATCAAGGTTTTGTTTTGTTTTTTTAACAGCAAAGCAGTCTCTGTCACAGTCAAGTCTGTTTGTGATGGTATACAGCAGTGCTGCACAACTGAGAGAGCTCAGTCAAAGGACTCTTGAGAGAAACATCGCTGCAATGCCTCTCTCAATCCTGCTGTATATTGGTGCTCAATTCTAGACAAATGTACTTGTGTGCTCATTCTGTCACCTGAGGGCAGTTGTATTGTATTATCTTCAGGTGCACACAGGCAAAGAGCTACAGACTGCACTGAGTGGATACACATTTCATCTGCTGAGCTATTCATACTTACACAAGGACTGTCTCAGCATTGACATCACTGCTGCACATAGCTTTGGCTCAGTCCCCATACACCGCAATCAGATACAGTTTAAATGCTTAATGAATTTAAATTGGTTTTTGATGACTAAAACCAAATTAAATTACTTTCTGAGCACTTTCTTGCAAGAAAAGACGGTTAGCGTTTACACTTTTTAGGGACTTTGACATGGTTCAATTGTCTTAGGAAAGTGTGCCAAGACCATTTCAAGAACATATGAAAGGATTAATAATTGCACTGTGATCCAGGCCTCGTGTTATGGGTTTTAGGGGTAGTACGCTCATGTTAATATATCCCAGTGCTGAGCTGTATTTGAATTAATTTACTCGGCTAATCTGAGCAGCTGTCTTTGTCACTGTGAACACGTCGTGATGAAGAAGGGTCTTTGCTCAGGGGTGTGCTTATTCTTTCCTGGATTTTGTTGTTTGCCTTCACAGCATTTCACATCATATCACATCAATGACACACTGCAGTCCTACATTTATAGTGTCACCAGTTCATACAAGTCATTAGCTCCTGTGGATAAACCTTTCAACCACTAACTGAGTATTTGTATCATTCTATCACACTAATTACACAGTTGAGTAGATTGCATTGAACCACTCAATGGTTGTGTCATCATGATTGCCCGCAGAAATTTGTTCCTGAATGTGTTTTGCCGTCACGCTGCTTAACATCTAAAGGTGTCTTACATATTCTTTGAGTTTATTAAAAATTGGGGGGGGTCCTTATGCAGGAGTGAAAACAGCCTGTTTCAAACAGACGCTGAGCTGAGGAGCTGCAAAAGGGTCAGTACAGGATAAAAGAGTTTTTTGAACTGTAAGTCATGCAAGGATGTTCCAGTAGAGCTGAAGAATAAAAATGAAGACTTGGAAAGGTCCCCTTCAAAAGAAGACCAGTCCCAGCATAGTCTCCCATGTACTTAAAAACTCTGTATATGTATATGATTGTATGATGTTCAACTTAAAATATATAGTATTTACTAGAATTAGATTTTTTTAATGAAATTTCACACTTACTGCACTTGCTACAGCTATATTAATCCATTATAGTCACATATAGATTGAATTCATTTGGGTTATGTACATGCAGTATTATTCTGTGACAATATATGCTTTAATGATGCAGTGCACTAAATTAAATCTTTCATTTTAAAAACAGCTGCATGTTCAATCTATGTTATAATTTGATATGTGGATGTCATTAACAGAAGTCATTCAGTCATTTTGGGTGAAAATACTCACAAAACACACTGAGATGGATGAATTGATTATTGGGGTTTGTAGGTCTGGGCGAACAAACAACATTGAAGTTATTTGAAGCTGTTTTTTGGTTTTAGTCTCACTTATTAATAATGTATCAATTTAGTTATTCATTTAGTCACTTTATTATTTTTCTAATATAATGTGTTATATACTGTTGCTGCCAGACTGCCATGAGACATTTCTAAATTTGTTCAAGCAATAAGACTGTATGTCATGCAGAAAGCTTTAGCCTCATGAGACTCAACATTGCAGACACCTCATTCTGTCTCTGCTGTATGAAGATGATGTATACTGTGCTCTGCATATTGCAGTAATCTAGCATCTCCAGTATGCATTTAGTGTACTTCCTATACAACAACTGTTATTTCTGAGCCTTTTGTATAGTGGGCTCACAGTATCAGGGGGGCGTGGAGAAGATGATACATCCTGAAAGCTCGTTGCATGCAGAGGCCTTGGATTCAAGTAGTGACTAACCATTCATTTAAAATAATTTCATGTTTCCCTCCACCAGTTCTCTGTCCTTCCAGTGCTATTATCAGAGCAATTGTGGCAACATATTATTCAGAGGATGACAGCCATTGTCTTTTATCTTCAGGGCTGACATAGTTGTTTTTAATCTGTATTACTTCTTTACAACAGGGATAAAAAAAACAACAAAAAAGGCACACACAAGCGCTGCCAATCATTTAGATGGCGATAATGTAAATTTGCCAGAGCCATCCTGTTTTATATACATCTCTTTACATTTCTACAAGATGTGTTAGTTCATATCTTCCTTTTTTACAGCCAACAGATCAAATTAATGAACAAATAAATTTAATTTTCCTGAATCACACAAACCTGTAAAACAGATGTTGAAGTTTGAAAACATTTTTAATAGAAATAAAATTTTGTATAAAAAAAAAAAACCAAAAAAAACTAAACATGCTTCACACACTTCATTAGTTTTCATGAGGTTTTACAAATACATAGTCAGATAGCCAGGCACTGTATCTTTTTGTACATTTTCCCCAATTTTAGGATATGTCAGGACATAAAGCAGACATCATCAGTCTATTTAATAACATACATTAACTTGCCATTTAATTTGGTCAGCACTCACATTTTATTCTGCAACACAAATGGTGCTGAAAGTAATACAGAGAGAGGCATGAAAAGCAGCATTGAATTCACAACACAAATGACCCCACAATGTTTTCCTCAAGACATTAGAGGGCTTTTATACTGCTCAAAGCCAACTATTTATCTGTTCAGCGAGCTGAGGGTGATTTATAGAGATATCGTATACTTTTGCAATTAGATTTTCATTTGTTGAAAAGCCTTACAACTTCCTGACACCTCCTCCTTATCACGAGAGTGCCTGAGGAGGACATATAGAGTAATGAATTTCCTCAGTAGCTTGTCCATTATGGATATCACCTTCGGGGCATATTGCACGATCCTCTTTCTCAAGGGCATACTTCATCTTAATTCCCTCTCCTAATGGATCTGTACAGCTAAGATTTACCCTTACGCTACGCGTGACCAAGAGAATCGCTAGTGGCAGTGATGGGAGGGTCATCCTGGATGACAGCTTAAAGTAAGATCTCCTGGCTAAAATATGATTCATTTTAACCACGAGCCACCGTTTCAAAGCACATACAGGTATGCAGAGGGCAGTGGCAGCCTTGGGCTAACCGATAATACAAATCATGGCCTCACTTAAGCACAGATAAACAATCACTCACTAGACCTTCACCATTTGAGAACAGTTTTTTAAAGTACGAACAGGCTCAGGCCCAAACAATTGTAACAACGCTGCAACAGAGTTTAAACGCATTCCAAAGATATTGTTTTTTTTGTTTTTTTTTCTACAACACAACACATGATGTTGAAACTGGCATGCTCAAAATCGGCAGAGACCATCTTATATTTGTAGTCAATGTCATTCTTATTAACTCAGTATAAACCTGGAAGAGGCAAAAAAAGAGAATGGAGTCTGATACAGATTTGTTGCATTGTTGAGATGATCGTCTTTTTCAGTCACTTTTGACTCACAAGGCCAAATACATTTAAGTAAGTAAAAACAAAAACACAAACCCCTCTAAGAAATCCATGGACCATGTTTTCATGCCTTTGTGGTGTCGATTAATCCCTTGTGATGCCTTGAGGATTTTTAGATTAATTATAGTTTGCAAAACTGGCAGACAACATTAAGAACACCTGAACATATTCTTGATTTGATTCAATTTCAGTCAGCGCTGCTCAGGATGACAGAGAAGTCTTTGAAATAGGGCATAGCTGAAATGTAAACACTCAAAAGGAAAGCTCCATCCTTCAGTCTTGAGGCCTCTGCCATGCAATTATTTTTCTTTTTTTTGTCTCATTTTTTTTTAATTATTGTGAGGCTTACAGAAGATGGAACCTTACAATTGTATTGTTATCTGTTCTGGTCCCTTGTTTGTCCATCCCCTGCACCTCTTTGTGATCTGTCCTCGCCATGTCACATCTTTGGGCAATGCTTCTGTGATCTCCACCCATACAATGACACATCCACTGCATGTTTTTTTCACCATCAAGTGGAAATCCTGAATTATGACACAAGCCTTTGTCCCTTAGATTGCATGGTTGCTGTAGCTGATGTATGTTTGCTTTGTCGAGAAACCTGGAAGAGAACAAAGAGAGGAGAGACTGAGAATCAAGCGGATTCAAGGTAAAACATCGTCACATATGAAATGTGATGTGAGATGTGATGTGGGTGTTTTTGCTTGGCCCTGTTTTCCTGGTGTATCAAGCACAAGATGAAATGCCACATAATAGATGAAAATCAGCTTTCAGTTGCTTTTTAGATGCAATACAGCATTGTAACATAAATGCCAGTAATTCCCAAATACTCCTTAGCTTGTTTTTTGCCATCAGTACACAGCCTGTATTACCTACAGTAGATAGTGGTTTCAGTAAATCCTACTGCCCCCCTCACCAAACCGCCACCTCCCCTTCCTTCAGCTATCAGGCCTCAACTTTCCAGTTGTCTCCCCAGACCGTGTTAGCTGATTCGCTGAGGTGGAGCAGATAAATCCTGACATATTGCCACCAGATCTAGGCAGTTGGGGGAGCTGGCCCAGACAGGAATTTTTCAATTTCATCAAGCCATATATCCACACTAGGGATGACAATGACAAATGGTGCTTATTCAAATAGCCATGTGCTGTACAGCCCCTGTAAACAGTAACCTCATCAGGATAAATTGCTGCTGGCTATCAATTCTGTGTCTTTGCCTTCTTGCCACTTATTGTAACAAAAGGCCCTATTAACCCTCAACAGGAACATAAAGCAAGAGACGAATTAATGCTGCACTGTGTTTACATGTTGCTATTCTGATGGGCCTCGCAGCAGCGGGCCATTGTTACTACCGTGCATAGAGTCTATATTGATTTCTTTTTTTTGTGTTAACGGTAAATACAATGTCAGCGCTTTTATTCTTCCGTGAAGGGAAACATTTTTCTCCACTGTTGGTATGAAAAATTAAGGAGTAAATACAGCTTTAAAATGTGTGACAATAGGCTTGATTCCTTCTTGGTGCAGACCAGGCGGAGGGAGTGTATCTCTGTTGACAGACGTGAAACCTTTTCCTGCCAGAGGCGAGCTGAGGAAGAGCATTTTGGATGTCACATGAGTAATTTCTGCTGACTCATTTGCTGAAGTCGTTATTTACTTCACTTGTATAAATCCATAGTCTGTCATTGATACAGTAGTGCTAAGCAGTTTTATTGGTATTGAGATTAGAGGGCGGCATGCTCTGAGAGATTCAGCTGCTTCAGAAAGCGAGAGTCAGATGTGACTTGATTATTTACAGCGAGTTTAAACCGGGTTCCGGCCTCTGTAGCTTAAAAGGTATAAATCTTTTGAACGTCACAGGTAGGTGTTCTGGTTGACTTGTGACCACACCCAGCTGTGATATAGTGTGGTACTATGTGCATGGACAGTTATCACTGCTAAGCAGAGCAAACAGGATTATTAGACTGGGTGAAATACTCTGTCTTGCTTGGAAGAAAGTTGCCGTTCCGCAGAAATGCAGCCTAATGCAGCTTTACCCTTTGTGGGTACCAGAAGGAGAAGAAGGAAAGTTACTTTTCTCGGAGTGACTTCCTTGGCAAAGAACGATGTGGTCAGTCGTTTCTAAGTTTGTGTTTGATATGGTAATTGGACGGCATTTATGTAGCACTATGCAGTCTACTGACCATTCAAAGCACTTTACAACACACCCATTCACACGTGCATTCATACACTGATGTCAGATGCTGCCATGATCTCTTGTGCATCAGAGTCTTCTGACTTAAATAAGCAAACAATACTCAGAACTTTTCCTTTTCTGGCCAGTATGCTAATTAATAATTAGTAATTTGACTAGTTAAAACTGCACTGGGATGTAAATGAAGGAAGCAATGGTTAAAAAGAGAAGGTACCTTTTTAGTATGTCATGATGTCAAGTTTCCTGTGTAGCCACTAAATTCAATGAAATAATGATGAAAATCAGGTTTGTGAGCATTTAAAGAAACGTGACAAAACACTAAAAAGATCAACATCTCCTACATGGCGCATTTCAAAGTATATCTGAAGTAGATTAGTTGTTGCACTGTTGAACAGCTGAATATGGTGAATATGTTGACAGCTATAATCCATTCCTTCATGACTCTGCCCCTCCACCCACCTCCACACATAACTGACAATGCTGTAATGCTTCCTCCTGACGCGCAAACAATATCCAATTCCCTCCCACCAAATGATGAACGGTGGTGAATTTACTGGATTCAGTGAAGTGTTAAATTACATGCTACACATCTGTTAATAAGTAATTATTTGTTACCCTCCTTCCTATCGTTGCAACAATTTGTTTGATTTACGGAAAATGAAGGACAAAACATGCCTGAGACAATGAAAAAAAAAAAAAAAGATCCAGCAGGGTGTTAGTCAAAGTCTTCCTCATTAGCATTCATGTTCTTACTTTGTGTTTCGAGGCTTTCGCACAGCTCGGTCTTGGCTTCTCCATTGGGTCTGAGTCCGGCCTTGGGGTTGAACTTGTTGGACATGGTGGCAGCGGTAACCACAGCCTTGAGGCTGCGTGTACGCTTGGGCACATTCTGCTCGGGGTGGAAGAGAACCACGTAGACCTTGGGCATGTAGAGCAACCCTAGGGACACCGAGGCGCTCAGGCTCACAGAAATGGTCAGTGTGGTTGTCTGGATGTACATCTGCAAAAGGCAAACACCAAACATGCACAAAACAAATTGTTTAGTCTTTTTTGGCACTGGCTGTTGCAGATATTTCTGTATGAGTAGCGGCCTGTACAGTACAAATGACATCTGCTGTGTATCATTCTAATTAGAGCATTCAATGACCCGTTTGTTAGCCAAGCTGTTGTTGAAGTAGTTTTTACTGTGGCCAAAAGAGACTTCAAAACTATTCACTGCAAGTGATGCAATAAAACTTGTTTTAAATCAGCATCTCATCTGCTTTTACAACACGTGTGCTGAACCAGCCAAGGCCACCTTGTTTGTTTAATTTTCTGCCATGCTAGTTTTAATATGGCCATCATGTCAACCTGAACACAGATTTGATAACACCAGTCGATTGGATCCTATTCTAACTCATAACAAGCAGGCTCATAAAAAAGAAACAAGCTCATGAAAATTTTACACTTGGTCAAATCCTCTGAATCAGGAGGAGGGCAATGCTGAGTATCATTCTCACTCATTCCATTTGAATTGTTTACAGAGCTGCAGAAAATTAATAGTCATCTTCGGGGAAGCATTAAATAAAGAGGAAAGCTTCTGTAATTTCTATACATTATGCGATGTTGTGACTGCTTGACTGGCCATCCGAGAGGAATCAGACTAGTGAGTTGTGGTACACAAGTCACAATGTAACAGGCTTGCAGACTCAAATCCATTCTGACTTTTTAATTATCTCTATCTAAATTCAAAACAGTCTGCTTCAGTTAATATGTAATGAGAATATGAAAATGTACAATCAGTTGTATAAATTATGTATGTATACAAAAACTGTAAATATACCATTACACACATAATTAATTTGTTGATTAACTGACTATTTGTATGATCTGTAAAATGTAAGAAAATTGCACAACAATAATAACAAAGCAAGTCAAGTTTCCATAGCCATTTTTTCCAACTATTGTCAAAATGTCTTGTTTTGTCCTAAACACAAACATCACATATATAATATATACGTATAAAAACCTGAAAATATTCATAGCTAATGAGTTTTTTGCTGATTAATTTTCTGTCAATCAGCTAACTGGGCTAAATGACTACTTATTGCAGCTCTAAATGTGAGCACCTTATGCACACTTCAGACAATAAGCAATGTTTCTTTAACAAGCCATAAAGGGAAAATGAAAAATTAAGCTGAGAGAGGGAAGCTAAATAATAAAACATTTGTTCAGACTGTTAGCTTCTTTTCTGCAGGCAACGTGGCAATTTGTAAAATGTCAATCAAAGACACATTTATAAACTTAATTTTAATATAGCGTGATCAAATTTTTAGTATTCATTCATCATTTTAATTGCCTTTGTTGATGTTCTTTTAATTCCATGATTCATTGTGAAGCCCCGTTATGTTGATTTTGATATGTGTACCAGAAACTAAATCACTGATTATGTTATTTTATGGTGATGATTGAGATATACCCATATAGCATGTACTTCTCATATTCCCAACTCTTAGTCCATTTTCAGTACAGGGACTTATAGGGCTCTAGCACAAATGTTCAGTATAGACAGGAGCTAGCAGTCAGCATCCTTCTATCAAGAATACAGTTCATATGTGAAAATATGAGAAGCCGTTATTATTGGTCTTTACCCAAGTGGATAGTTTCAGGTCTGAAAACTGAAACCATTGCAGAATTGTATTAAACCTGCATTCTCTCTAATGGCCATCAGGGGTGACTCCACTGGCTTAAAAAAGTGTGACTATATAGAGGTCCTGTACTAATTATCCTACTTCTCACCTGATTTATTATCTCAGTCAACACTCTCCTAATGATTTTGGTCTCAATTGCTAACTTCAGTTCTTCAATAAAGCATGATTTTGAATTTGTAACTTATAGTTCTGTTTAATTGAATTTGAATTTTTTTATAAGTACAGTATGCTTTAGGACATAGCTATATTGTAACTGACAAGATGCTACAATGGTGACAACACTGATTAAGAAATTCTGCTGAATCTTACAGTATCATCCTACTAGTGATCACTGTTGCTATTTCAGTGTCTTTCCAGTTCAAGAAAATTATTTGTAACACCTTGGTTGCATGAAAAATACTTGTACAATGTTCAGTTATACTAAAAGCAATCATATTGGATGTTTGGATGAGTACATTTTGTTTTAATGGTATTAAACCCATTTATAAATTATAAATATTAGCATTTGCATGATCACAGTTAACCATGGACTGTAAATCCACCATCCTAATTAAGCTAACAGCTGCTATTAGATTCAGCTCCCGTTTTACTCACTTTTGTCTCCAAAAAATCCAAGAGGGTGATGGTCAAAACTGAAACTCAAGGCTTTTAAATGCAAGTCAACAAACCAATATCATGCTGCATAAGCCCAACATTTTACTTTATCTATGACTTTACCAGGCAGGCAAAATCATTGTTTCTCTGCTAATTATACAGTATTATATATCAATATATTTTATATCAAAAGCATTTATCAAAATTGCTATCCAAAACTTAAATTTGATCACTAAGCACCAAGTTTAGTCCTGCTCTGAATTCTAGTGTTCTAGCATCTGGTCTGAAACTGTTGCTTTGTGAAACAACCCAAAATATCACAAAATTTCTCACACTGCCTCAAGCTAAGACTGTTTATTAATTTGTTCTTCTGCTTTTAAAAGCATTAAATAAGGCATATTTTAAGTGCCTGTCTTCCAAAGGCAGAATATTTAACAGTTAAGCAACTTAACAATTTCTTTTGATTAAAAAACAAAACAAAAGCCAAACTGTAATTAAACCACTTTAGATTTATATGTGTTTGTTCTGAATAATATGTGCAAAAACAAATCAGAACTAAACATTTCCTGTGGCTATGACATTAGAATAAACTAATACATTCCCTCATGCATAGGCTTTGCACCATGGACTGTAAATATTTTATATGGTTCTACCTTTAAAGCAGTGTCTTTTCCTTTTGACTGGGAGAGTTTTCATCTACTGCTGAGTGACCCCCAGTAGGTCTCTGCTGGTTATTCATCAAAGCAGTGTAACATTTAGCTCCCCAGATGTGACCTCTGCTTGAGAATATCTTGTTTGTTTTTATTATTTGTGACTCTCCACTGTACTTTCCCTCCGGGCTGGCCGCATCTCATCTCAGCTAGCCCTGGTAACCATGTGGGAACGCTGGGTAGAGTGAAGAATGGGAAAGCGGAGGCTGTATGATAGAGACAGCTGCAGTGGTCTCCTCCCAGCTGTAGGGAGTGTTAACCAGTGAACTGCTCTGGGCTCGGTTCACTGCTGCCTTAGGGATGGACGGCTGAACCCAAGCTGTTACACACATAAACAGAATAAAAATGTTGCTGCTGCTGTTGCTTTTCACCCAATAATTAAACTCTCCAAAGGCATCCTTGTGGTCATTGATATTTGCAAGTTGTCACTGATATTTCACAGTTGGGGAGGACGACTGTGTAGTGCTTTCCAGCCAACAAGCAACTATGACGCAGTTTCTGAATCATCTCAGTTATATCTTGGGCATTACTGTACTGCAGTATTGTTATTCATCAACTACATAATACATTTTTTAAAAGCTCAGGCCTGTTGATATATCAACCTCACTGATTTATTGTCCCAACTCANAAGCAACTATGACGCAGTTTCTGAATCATCTCAGTTATATCTTGGGCATTACTGTACTGCAGTGTTGTTATTCATCAACGACATAATACGTTTTTTAAAAGCTCAGGCCTGTTGATATATCAACCTCACTGATTTATTGTCCCAACTCGAAACACAATTTGTCCCTCTTGTCACAATACAATTTTGCTAAAAGTTGATAAATGATAATATTGGATTGCTGCTCAGCCTTTATTTGAAATCAATATATTTCTGTCTGGTAGTTCGTCAGATAGGATCAAAGTGCCACTGAAAGAAAAAAACCCTCCAACACCTACTGCACTGCTTCATGAAGCATGGAGTCTTGTCTTTAGTGTCAGACTGACTCTAGTATTCATTTCAGTAATTTGTTTCTCCTCANTCAGATAGGATCAAAGTGCCACTGAAAGAAAAAAACTCTCCAACACCTACTGCACTGCTTCATGAAGCATGGAGTCTTGTCTTTAGTGTCAGACTGACTCTAGTATTCATTTCAGTAATTTGTTTCTCCTCGTTGCAGCACACCTGAGCATGCACAGGCTGGAGCTCATGAAAGCAAGTTGCTGTAAATCTCACACACCTATCATCACATTGCCATCAGCATATCCTGCCTGTGGGCAAACATAACCTAGAGTAAGCAGCACATGGCAGCATTAATGCATGAACTAGATGCAAGGAATACAATGAGGATCTATCAGTACATGATAAAAGGAGTCAGCAAGGAGAAAAAAAAAGAAGTCATCATCGCTGCCTACAGAGAGTGCAACGCAACAGAATGAGAACGTCTGTGATAGCTGATAACGTAAGATTAATTTGAGAGTTAAATATAAAGAGATTCTATTTTCAACCAAAGACTCTGGAGAGCATCTGCGGCAGGATGCATACTATCAAATTCATTTAAACTGGATAATTCTCATTCCATGTTAAGCTATTGCATTATTTCACAGCACGGTATGGAAACAGGAAATATTCAGCAGAGTCTGCTGCATGAGAACTTGCTATAATTGCACTCTAATTAAACTAATAAACAAATAGAAGCCTTAAGGGACACAATAATACAGTTTCATGGCAGATTGTCATTTATAAAGATCATAGTCCTTTGGCCTTGATTAGATTTGCAGCATGTTCACCCATTATTTGAGCACTGATAGGTCAACAGCGGAGACCCAGAAGGCCTCCTCTGCTGTAGGCCTAATGAAAGCAACAACTGCTCTCCAAAGTCCAAGATGTTGCTCAGCTCCCTCTGCTGCAAAGCATCAATCCTCATTATGTATTATTGGGCCTGTGGGACATTACTGTGAATAATGCTGTTTATCTTCAGATTGAAAATAGACAAAGAGAGAGAGATGGAAAGAACCGGAGGGAAAGGGGCTGGTGGTGAGGGGGGATGGGGGGCGTAGGGAGACAGGTAGCAGGGAAGAACATCGAACCAACAATGTTACAAGCACACTCTTGTCTGACATCTGTTCTCGTTGAACTCGCTACAACTCCCACACTTTGTCTGCCTAGTGCACTAACAGCAGTTTTTTGTCGTCGAGTTGACGGTGCCAATAGTGTGATGGAGACTTCATAGAGAAATAAACAACACCACTCAATTCATCAGTCCATTCATGCACTGTAATGGCAGGAGCTCTTTGTATGGGATGATTAAATTTGAACTGAGCCTGTTGTGCCGAAGCTACATTCCCATGCAAGCTATTGTCTGATACAACCCCCCCCCCCCCTGTGTCTTTGAGACAGCCGCTGATTTATACTGTTTCTCCAGGTAAGCAGGTGTCACGTCTATTCCTGAAGCTAGCATAAAGCACAACGATCACGCTCCGTAGATAGACCAGATGTCCCTGTTTGAGTGATAGAGAGAGTCTCCCATGGCATTTGTTACATTTATCCTGGCACCAGATGACAAATAAATGACAGAGCTTGTAACACTGTGGCAGAGGCCCTCTGTAAACTGGTGATGAGCACAGAGGCAGCTAGATAAGGTAAATCAAGACCCGGAGGAAGTGGAGCATTTAATTTTCTCTGAAAGGCATGTTAACATAGGCTGTGAGGCTTTGTGGGGCCTGTCATTTACAGTACGATGATTATGAGGTGTGTTTGTTTGACATGTTAATTCCTGAAATAAGAACATTGTTTATGTAACAGCATAGCAAATCTGTTTATTTTTATTTTTTATATTTACATACCCTAGCAGAAGAAAAGCTGGCTACATTACGGCCAGCTTTAAAAGTAATCTATGACAACAAATTAATTTAGTGCTAGACCAAAACTATATTCAAATTTAAGTACATTTTTTTTCAGACTCAACACTCTTTTGGTAATATATTAAACATGATTATTCTCACTCAATTGAGAGGAGAAAAAAATTAGGACATTTCCCAAAGCAGTATTTACATTTCCTGTTCCATCTCATGCCTTACCTTAATGTAACTCAAGGCGATGTTATACAATTTCTACAAGATAAAAGTAGAACCATCTCCCAGCCATTGTGTGTACAGTTTTCTACAGGAAATCATAATTAATGTTAATGTAATCTAGTTTAGAGTTTCTTATATATGGTGTTGAGAAGAGTTTTTCAGGGTTTGTTTGAACTCAATTCATCTGAGGTATAGAGGAGGAAATAAAGAGTACGACTTAACTTACCCTTCAAAGATTTTTCTCACTTCTATTTTACTATTCAAAGCCATGCTAGCTAATGGATTACCTCATCCTCCAAAAAAGCTGTTCAATCTCCCTGTGATTGTATAATTCTCTTTCATCTTCAGAGAGAGGAGATGAAATGATTAAACAAAGAAGTCGTGGCTGATGTTGACATGTGACTTAAGATGTGCAACATTCACATTAAAAAATCATGTGGATTTTGCAGTTGGACTGTTTCCTCTTTCATTGAGTATGCTACTGTATGTGTATGCTGATCAAGAATGCACAGTGATAGTAGTTTCAGTTAATTTTCCTGAATATACTTCTGTAAATGTGACATAAAGCAATCCAAGCAGTGTCTATTGAACTCAGCGGGTCTCTCATTGTTTTCAACATGAAGAGGCCGTTGCTTAATTTTAGTGTTAAATGCCAGCAGATGTACTGTGTAAGAGAGAGCTAATATGCATATTCAGAGCAGTGTTGACTTTGTGGTGTTAACACAACATGCAGCATATGAACTACTGGTCACATACTACATTATTAATGTGGTTCAATTGGCTGCAGTCATATGCAGATTTTCTGCAATACTGCAGACTGTTGAAATTATTTTGGGATGCTGAGCGTGAAAATGTGCACACTGGGTCTCTCAAGAATGTTTTTTCCACGAAGGTAACTATCACAGCCAGTTTTCCTCGGCAGCATTTTGATGCATTGTTTTGTTTAATCTCAAAGGGAGGAGGTAAAGATTAATTTGTTGCATCTGTCAAACCCATGCTGTCACTGCTGATAGTGTCCATGCCAGTTTAAGGCTTTTCCCTCACCACTGTCCTCTCTTGTAGCCACTGAGCCCTTTTTGTTACACTGCCAAAAGACCTCTTTCAATTGGATCTACACATTTCTACCATGTCATTGTTGTACCCCCTTGGCTTTGTACCCGGACTGTCCCTTCTGAATGTGAGTTCCAAGTCAAACCTCCATTTCCATGTCCCTTTCGGATCCCTCTTGACCTGTAGCCTCCCAGTGCTCCCACTGGATGTGATCCAGGTCCACCTTTCATTAGTTCAGGCACATTGATTTGACATGGGAATATGAGTGTGAGCTTGTGTTTGTGTAAACAGCTCATCTCTCTCTCTAATGCACTGTGGCATACAGTCATCACATGTATATGAGTCACAAGCTTGCATGCTGCCTGCAGAGTTATTATACACTGAATTCATAAAACTGTGTCCAGAGTTGGTAAATTGTTAGTATGTTCAAAATCAGAAAGCTTCCACATGACATTTGCCTTTAAGTTATTGTTTTGGCTGACGAGTTGCATTCATTTAATTTTAAAAATTGCTCAGGTCATAAAGTAAGAGCAGAATGGAATATTTTAATATGAAGTAAGTCAGAGGTAGTTGCCTTTATGAAAATGAGGATTAGTGAATTACACTTTCTAAAAAAATAAATTAATACCCTGTGATGCAAAAAATACTAGGAAACTTAATGGTAGTGTTATCTCTGAATGATAGTGTAGGAGTATAAAATAGCCCAAAATGTTAGGTTGGTCCAATTAAGTCCCCTTAAAATTGTACTTCAGCAAATGTACTTTTCATCACTGCAATGTAATATATTCTTATTAAAACATCTTGTCCAGGTATCCTGCCTACAGAAAATTGGTCCAAACACCTTGATTAATGGACCAAGAGGAAATTAGCAAAGAAGAAGGAAACAGTAAGAGAATAGTTGTGATACTTAAGAAATTGTTGCATACAAACAAAACAAAAACAAAACAAACTTTGCTACAGCAATAGTTGTAATCTTACCTTTTCAGTGGATTGTGAGGTGCCAAAGAATATCGGGATGAATGCTAGCCAAATAATGCAGGTGGTGTACATGGTAAAACCAATGGGTTTGGCCTCATTGAAGGTCTCGGGCACCCCTCTGGTTTTAATAGCGTACACTGTACAGGTGACCATGAGCAGCATGCTGTAGCCCAGTAGGCAGATCAGAGACAGGTCAGAGATGTCACACTTGAGAACACCACGAGCCAGCACCGGGTTAGATGTCCTCTGGTCCTCATAGTCAATGATGGCTTTGGAAGGATCCACGCCAAACCAGATGCACACACCGAGCAGCTGCACTGAAGCCAAGGTGAACGTAATGACTAGCTGGGAGGCTGGAGAGATGAACCTGGGTGCACTCACAGACATTGAACCCTGCTCAAAGATGCGGTAGATACGATTGGTTTTAGTAAGCAGGGCAGCATAACTGATACTCATACCCAGACCTAAGAAGATCCTGCGGAGGGAGCAGATTCCTACATCGGGGGTAGAAATCATTAGGAAAGTTGTAGCATAACAGAGGAAGATGCCAGTTAGCAGCACATAACTCAGCTCTCGCCCTGATGCTTTTACAATGGGAGTGTCATTGTAGCGGATGAAAGTGACCACAACAAACAGAGTGGCCATGATGCCAACGACTGCAATAAGCACAGGGATGACTGCCCACGGAGAGCTCCACTCCAGCTTAACAATGGGGATTGGAACACAGCCGGTGTGATTCTCATTGGGCCGCAAATCAAAGCGACACATCTTACACGTGTAGGTGTCCGCCTGATACTGATAGCCATCACAGCGCTCACAGTGCCAACAGCATGGGATACCCTTCACGATCTTCTTGCGCTCGCCGGGCTGACAGGGGTGGCTGCAAATTGAAGAAGGAATCTGACGGACACCGCCGGGCCACCGCATCCAACTAACCTGCAAAAGAGGCAGTAAGATACAGAGAGGCATGAATGGACGCATACACAGAGGGAGACAAAGATAGACGAGAAGAAATTTGGTGTGTGGTAAGCTGTCCATATCCTGTAAAATAGCGGCATGTAGAGGTAGTGATGTTTTATTGATCCAAAAAGATGCCCTGGACGCCTGGAGCTCAAGGACAATCTAAAGGGTGATTACTTGCTGTTTCAGTGTTTGAACCAGGGCAGAAGTACCAATCTGTACACTCCCATGCTACCTGATTTTATTTATTTATTTATTTATTTAGGTGGGGGGTAGAAAAGGGCAAAGTGGGGGTCAAATAAAGCATTCCTTTTAGATTCAGCAAAATTTTCCAGTGGGAGGTCAAATTATCTCAAGGGCAAGACACAAGAGTAAGGGGCCAAGCTATTGTTTGCTCTGCAGGGAACTGACACAGTGCTTCTCTCCTCTCTTATTTATTTATTTTTATTTCGGCTTTGGTAAATACAGTAGTTGCTTGTGTTTGAAAATCAATGCTCTGCTGTCTACGATCAGAGGTACACAAGATAAATTCTGTTTCAGTATACAGCTCTCCTTTGTGGATTTCCTGCCTTTCGCGAGCATACTTGTAAAAGATAAATTAAATTTGTCTTTTCAAATGGGCCTGCTCTCTTTAATGTTATGTTATCAATTTCATTCAATTGTGTCTGTTCACTCAAAGCCAGCAAATGTGTCTCTGAATGTGCATTTAATTAAGAACTCAAAGCTCACTAATTAAATACAGTTGGCTTTAGACTCAGAATTGGCAAGTTCTACAGTAGGTGCCCACCACAAGCTTTTCTGTATTCTCTTTTTTTTCTTCTCCACAACACATGTTGTTGAAAGAGGTAAAGAAGACAAAGCTCCTCTCAAGCAGCTTTATGCCTTCAATTGTACTCTGTTTTGCCTGCCTAAGGCCTCCTCTTCATTTAGTCAAAACATAATTTGTTTGGTTCCTTTATGTAATTTACTGTTATAATACCGTTACTTCATCACACCCCATTCCCTCCGTATTGTTTTTGGAAGTCTGTGATTCTGTCTGGAGAGATATTAAATATGGCTGTCCTTAAGCTCTTATGGCTTTCTTTTCATCAAAGTCCGCCCTGTTAATCATTTAAAGTGCCCTCTGGATATTTACACCTTTGAAGATTGCACTAAGCGCTATCAAATGATTTGGGACGAGTTAGTGAGCAAACATGCAGCTGTAGAGCTGCAGAAGACAACTTTTAAGGGCGAAGGATTTTCCCTGCAAACATAAACACACACATACCACTTGTAGGTTGAATGTCATCAATTATTTTGTGTGGGAATGTGTGTGTAAGGAATAGAAAGGGGAATGCTTACGTTGAGATGGAGTCGAGCTGTCCAGTCTCCAATGATTTTGTATTCAGCTGTTCGGTTTCGGATCTGGTACTGGTAGATCTCATAGCGCCCAGGGGCATCTCCATTTTCATTAAAGAGAACAGGGTTGCCAGCTATGCCTAAATGAGAAAATAATCACACTATTTACTATATGTGTATTGAGCTATTTTCAGTAAAGGTGTGTTGCTATTGTTACTATATTTACAATAATAAGTGTAGATCTGAAACTTTTTTCTTTTTAATTATCTTTTTAATCCCACAAGATGGCAAAAACTATAAACTGTCTGCAGGAGATGTTCCTCATGAAACATACATGAATAGTGTATATTACAGGAATTCATATTGCATGATTTAGTTTGCTAGTTATGTTGCAAGGTAGAAAGTATATGTAATGTGGAGGGTAGTGAATGGACATGAAGCAGTTCATGTCCTATCACATATCAACAGTTAACATGGTTTCTTTTTATGGCCAATATCCAGTTAGACTAGATTAGTTCAGGAGTTCACATAAACTCATTGAGAACTTTATCACAAACATCTGTGCAATCTAATGCAATCTAATACAACAGCTCCACTATTAATTCTACTTTTATGAAGCTTACATGTTTTCATTTTCAGTTCTGAAAGGTGATAATTCTACTTTATGTTTATTATTGGAGGATGCAGTGGGCGGTGGTGCTGTATTGGAGGGTATATGTGTTATGATAATGGGCTGGAGAAAATAATTAGAACCACTTTTCAATATAATGCCCCCCATAAAATATCAACATATCACCTTCCTGACAAAGTAAACAAGAAGTGGAAAAAAAGCTTTGTAAAAGTTGAATATATGGCAGAGCTGTTGTATTGGATGCCATTAGACTGCACAGGTGTTCCTAATAAAGTGCTCAGTGATAGTTGGTGTGGTGTTTTGTTCATTGACATCTGTTTACATCGATTGGAGAAACAATCGAGCAATCATTTCAGGCTTGCAGGGGGGATTAGTAATGTGGATGTTATCTTCCTACATAGCTCATGCAACCATGAAAAAGTGACAGAAACATTGCCACAAGCATGAGACGAGATTGATGGAGCTGTACAAGGTTCCGTAAGCAGACTAACAGAAATAATGGTTCTTGAATCAGTGTTTTTTTTTCCCCTTCTAGATTATTGTGAAAAATGTTGCTCCTTAGGGTTAGGACAAAACAAAACAACATTGTCACAAACAGAATCCAGCTAACCTGCACATTATACAAAGGCTGAATAAATTAAGAGAAACACAAAGGCAATTCAATGATGATCTTTTAGCTTTTCAACCTTAATGATTTTGTAATTGTTATATGTTATATATTGTAGAAATAACTTACTCTTAAAGGTTTGCATTGAATGTTCAAAAATGTCACTGGGGATAATTAGGGTCCTTTGCAACCAGCTCTGTATCCCTATGTACTGGGCAACATCCATTATGCTGGACTGTGTGATCACAAAGCCTTTGGACAATGAAAATCAAATATTACAGAACTGGATAATCACAGGAGCCCCAGCTGCAATTGACCTTCTCTTGACCCCAAGCACATTATTTCATAGTTTGTGCTGTCTGCACAAGGTGTCCTCTGCTTTATCATTGTGGTAAGAATGTATAACAATGTATTCCTGTGTGCCATTTTAAGACGAGCTGTAATAGTACGTCACAGAGACAGCACACCAAAGATTTCTCTATAAACTATCCCCAGTGGAAACTAGATGAACCACACATCCAGTTCAGTGAATGTTTAATCACAGTAGAACATGGAAAAGTTCTCCTAGGAGGGAGAACGAGGGAACTTCATGTCTAATTGCTTTTCCTATCAGCTTTCACAAACAAGTAAACCTTCAAACACTGATTAAAGCTGTACTGTACTGCTATTTTCTACAGCTTTATTATTAAGTCTTCTACAACACAATGAGCATCCTAGTTA
>JANJYQ010042401.1:1605-14467 GCA_024605255.1 Rastrelliger kanagurta | reverse complement strand
TCCACATCTCGATGAGTCAGCCCTGCTGGATTACAGCATTACTGTTTTACTCAGCCTTGCCTCTGTGACAATGCCGCCCACATCACAAAGCAGTTAGTGATCATGGGAGGATTACAGTGACTTTATAAAGCATAAAAGAATCATGTTTAAATAAACATATTAAGCACATCCACACTATCAGGAATCTGTCATGTTTTCTATCAAACATTTTAATCTTGCAGGCTACTTTTTAGAGAAATTCTTTTTTTTTTCCCAATCTCTGAAGCTTTTATAAGAGCTTTGAACACTCTGCCTTCCATTGTCACGGTTGAGGTTATGTGCTCAAGCCTGGAAGTTTGCACACAGAAAGTGATGTTGCTGAAAGAGAAAATTGGACCTCTTCAAGAGAATAATGCAGCTACCCTACCAGCACAACGCTGCTGATACGATTATATTTAAGAGCTTTTGGTCATGCTTTCTTTTTAAATTATGGCATTTTTATTGATTGACAGCTTCTTTGTCACAGCTTTGAGTTACTGTAAATGTAAAATACATGAACACATTACACCTATTACGTCTGCTTTTACCTATAGGTTGCAGTCTGAAAAAGGCCATAAGGAAGCGATACTTGGATTTCTGAAACAATGGTGGCTGTGGCTCAGATGATAGAGCGGTTGTCCACTAACCGAAGGGTTGGTGGCTCGATTCCCGGCTCCCCCAGTCCACATGTTGATGTGTCCTTGAGCAAGGCACTTAACCCCAAAGTGCTCCTGTTGCTGCGTCAAGGGTGTATGAATGTGTGTAAATGTGTTACCTACTGGTGAGCAGGTTGGGGTAGCCACCTTTCACCAGTGTATGAATGGGTGAATGTCATGTAGTGTAAAGCACTTTGAGTGGTCACAATGAAAAGCACTATATAAGTACAATCCATTTACCATTAAGAAAAAAAATCAGACCCTACAAGATTGCTGTATTGTATAATGTAATATCATAGCTGTGAAAAATATTTGCTCCCTTACGGATTACCTTTTTTTTTTTTGCACATTTGGCACACTTGAAGGGAACAATTACTTTTTTACACTGGTGATACAGGTTCAGAATAATTCTTTACTTTCAATAAATAGAATCATTATGTAAAAGTTGCATTTTATGTTCACCCTTATTGTCTTTTTCTTAAATCAAAGTTTCTTCGATGATCTGAAACATGTGTGACAAAAAAGCAAAAACAGAAGAAATCTGATAATGGGCAAATACTTTTTCACAGCACTGTATGTATATTTGAAAAAATGTAATTTACAGGCACATATTTGTATACAATTTTTTTTTTGGTTACTTTTGTGTGTATATTACATTAACTGATCATTAAAAACTAGAGCCCATTTTACTTGTGCATTTACAACATCAGTGATAGAAAAATGCTAAAATGTGTATTAATTAACTTGTTAATCAATTAAAGTGTGTTAATTAATTTTAGTTTGATCGTACATTGTGTCTTTAATATTATCCACAACCTTTTCAGCTACATTCTCTACATTTTTTCTTCTGTTTACAATTTGTTGCCCCAGCCAGATCATGAGAGCTTTTCGGTTAATTACATCGGGTGTTAGGTGCATCTTTTCTGAGAAAAATTATCACCAATAAAAATGTCACAGCAAAGGCAGCAGCTTGAAATAAATGAGAGAAAAATTGGTTTGGGCAACAATAATCTCGATAATTAAATGATCAGACTGATCAAGCCACTGGAGTGCAAAACATATGTAGAAGTGTTGTCAAAGGTTTCTCTGACTGAGGCTCACTGAACACCCACAAGAACAGTACAGAGATATTCCCTTCACGAGTCTGTAAGTAAGCCTCATCCTTCTAACCAATCAGACAAGGCCAAAGTCAGGGGTGGGAGCTCACGACTGTCAATCAATATGTGAAAGCACTTCTGGCATACCACTCTAAGCATTAGTAGCTGGCAGATGTTGCTATGGCTTACTCACAGGCTAACAGGCTTGTGATACCTGCATTAATCGGATAAAGGAGCACCNCCAATCAGACAAGGCCAAAGTCAGGGGTGGGAGCTCACGACTGTCAATCAATATGTGAAAGCATTAGTAGCTGGCAGATGTTGCTATGGCTTACTCACAGGCTAACAGGCTTGTGATACCTGCATTAATCGGATAAAGGAGCACTGTCACTTAAAGTATGTATTATGTCTTAACTAATCAGCTTCTCAAGTTTCATTCTTATTACTCATCTTTATTACTGCAGAATGAAAGTTTTACTTTTTTGGTCAGGATAGCTGACAAAATAAAATAGTTCCTTTAAATGCAAGAGTTTTACATTTTGACACATGAGAAGTTATCAGATGATACAGTATTATGTGCTGGTCCTCTTATACATCACATATCTCTAATGGTAAGCATGAAGGGTAAAACTAATGTAAAAGACAAATCTGACCGCTTCTTCTTTGTAGTTGAAATGACATATTAAGGGGCTACAGGGGAATAGTGCCTGGGGTCTCTGTCATTCTTCTGGAGGTAGGAAAGTGCCCTCTTCATTAACAGTGAGTAGCATTGTGAAGCAGTATGGTCCATGTTTGAGTTGCAGATGAGGAATTAGGCCTGTCATGTGGCAAAAACTGCTTGTCTAAACAGTCTGCTCACTAGTCAGGAGCTTAATGAGTTCCACAGAGGCCTCTGCCACTGCTGTATGGTGCTGTGCACTAATGTGAAGAGGTGGCCTGAGGTTGCATGTGTGCATAGCACAGGCCACCCATTTGTTCATGTCTTTGTGTGAGCACCGGAAGCGCTGGGGTTAATGAAGTGCTTGTGGTATTGTCCTGCTCATGCACGCCATAAGAAATTACCGGAGTATGATTATTAATCCAACATGTGCTTGTTCCACATGGATGCCCAACCAGGACACCTTGGTGAATGGTAGCACAGCTTGTTGCCCCCTACACCAGTCATTAACTCTTAATGATCTGTACGCAATCAAGTCATGCAGAATTTACCTTGGATCCTCTTCACTCATGAAGTGTATGTTTCCCGCCCCTCTGTCACTGGTATGACGTGCATATTTACTCATGCATAGTATATAAGGCTCTATCTACAAGTGTACTCTAACTGTATTTAAAAGGTTATGAAAAAAAACTGTTAACTCTATCAAAGGTTTTAATGAATTAACTGTAAGGCATAGGGATTTTTGAGGCTACATATTACAAAGTAAAGATATTTAAAAAAAAGGCCAGTCACTAATACAGTATGGATAAAACACACTGAGGAGATGTGTAATTACCTGTACTTTAGTGGCCAACATAGTGAATATAGCTCAATGTTATTTTCCACAGAGCTAGTTACCTATGTACAATGGATTTGTCAAAATCACCAGTCTGCTTCTCTCAGTTTCTCTGAACAGGATATTATCAGTTCATTCCACTTACATCCACTCTGCTACAAAGTTTAAAATGTTAAAGGTGAGGAGCAGTTATTTTGTATGTTTGCATCAGCGTAATGCAGACCTGCCAATGGTTTCATGTGACAGACAGGGGGCGATAACATGCCAAGAAATGCAACAGACAGGGAGGAAAAAGACTGCAAGATAGTCAACGTGGATGTAAACACAATCATTTAAAACACTTGAAAAAATCAGTTTCGCAAATGTTTTGCAATGAAGGAAATGCATTCAACTGTTCAAATCACTGTTGACACAACTTCTGTTTGTTTACAAGAAAACTCCAACGGGCACTATTACCTCCTGCAAATGCATTCAACTCAAAAGCCTACAAGGAACTGAATACATCTTGCTATTTGAACTGTTGGTATGCTTTTAATGTCACACATATGTGTATGTTTTGCATGTAAATGTGTGTGCATGAAAGCAGTTTTTCTGTTGCAGAGGAGTAACTCAAAGCAGCAGAGCAGTGACTGGACATGACCATGTTTTTGCATTGATCTGTAGTGCTATATAAATGTATACTACAATAAATTTATCACGGCTACATGATGACAAATTTGATATCAGTAGAATAAAATAAAGGTAAAATGTGGAGACATTTTTAACATATTTCTAAGATGCTACTCTCTGCAGTTGAGGTAATTAAATGCTTCAGCCACTATTAAAGAATTTGCCACATTTACACTATGCAGCAGGCTTTAGGTGCTACTCTAAAATGAATAAGGTTTACATTTAGGAATGTTCACTCTTAGCATGTCTGATACAGATTTTTGTTAATAACAGGGGGTCTGTGTCATGCTAGTGAAAGAAAAACTGACATTTTACATGAAGTGAGAAATATGTCAACTGGAAACACTTTTAACACTTCTGTGTTTTACGTGGTGTGGAGAGATGAAAAACCCTGAGTGCTTGCATTTATTTCACCCTCCTAACTGGTGTCCCTGGTGGAAAAGTGGCAACAAGGCTACTGCTTTCTAGTGTGCAACATAACAAAAACACTCTTTCCCCTGATGTGATAGCTAGAGACATGAAACACTGATGGGAAGTTTTGTTCAATTGTGGCCTATTGAAGTCTGAACAACTCCCAGGCACACTGAATGCAGAGGTGGGAACAAGGAAGGAAGAGGCTCTAAAGAGTGTCATACAGTGTATAAAGATGGACTGAAGGTGTTTGGTTCTTCTGCTCTGTTGGGTGTAAATCTGGCTGCTGCTGAATGAGGCAAAATTGAGCAATTGTAAAGCTGATTTAGAATAAGAGAACGGCTACAACTTCAGACACATCTATGTGGAAAAATGTAATGGGAGAAAAGAAATATAACCTCTTGAGAAGGCACACATGAAAATATCCCAGCCAAGCAAATACCTTTTGTCATATTACTTTTCATCGTTTCTAAAAGGTTATCTGTCATCAGCTAGCTTACTGTGTCCCCTGTTAAAACCATGACAGTCCACTGAGATATCACAGATAAATGGCTTTGTGAGTGTGCAAGGAGTACTGCCAACTCACCACGAGCCTCTAATTTGAAAATGGACATTAGTTTTTAAGAAGCTCTTTGACATTTTGACCTTTATTATCAGCTTAGTTTCATTATAATATGTGTGCAACCAAAGACAGACAACCAGATCTGCAACAGATATGGCCATGCTGGATCCTGAAAGCTGTGCAGCTCTGCAGAGGAAGAAATGTGAATTATTCTTAGCAGATGTCCGCTAAAACTGCTGACAATAAACAGAAATGTGTAACAATGGATTATTGCTGGCATCGTCTCAAGAATGATTCATCACAACAACAACAAAATGACCCACTTTTGCATAAATATCTATCAATGGTTATTTGTTTGTGAGAAAAAAGAGATGACTACTTTGTATGTTTACTGGGGCATGGAATACTAACATCACAAAACAGAGATAAATATTGTCTGAAAATATAATACACAGTCCAACAAGTCCAGTCTCAGCAGTTAGGTTGGTTTATGTGTCTGGGCAAGTTCAATATACTGCTGTGTGCTGATGCAATTAGATGGAGGGTAGTGTAACCTCAAGGCAAACCCTCTGGTTAGATGGTCGTGTAACATTAATACAGTTTGCTTGGTAAGAACAAAATTCTACTCTGAAGGGCATACTGCACTGTAGCTTTGTGTCTCTGTTTGCAAGTTTAAAACCCTGTTGAAGTCACTTTACAAAAAGCTCCACTGGGTCCTTATTGCACAACAATCACATTAAAAAAAATGGTTGATTTATTTTGTTGCACTTATTTTCTGATGTTAACCATTCATAGTAAAATATATTTTTTCCATTATTTTATTATTTTACAGTAACTATGTTATTTTCTTTTTGTCTTTAACTTTACAAGTGTTTTATTTTTTCTCAAAGGCCTAAATAGTGCTTATATTTTAAATTAAAGTTGACAGTGCCTGCATGTGAAAATTCCTCTGTGAATGTGATGCCAGATTCAGTGGTGTCTACAATGTAAAATAAATATATGTAAATTGAATAACATGTTACATTCAGTAGCATATGAGTAGAAAACTGGCACATTCATTGTTATACAATAATATTACTTTCATTTATCCAGACATGAGCAAGTCGATATAAAGGTTTAGAGACAGAATGGAAAAAGCCTTTAAGAGACCCCAAAAACCACTGAACCTGACATTACATGAAATTAACAGCAATCTATCAGTTGTTTTTCTACCAGATACTATTGAATTCTGAGCAGCTGAGCTGGTGCAGTTGGGGGTTAAGGACTTCTTAATGGCTGCTGTTGAAGGAGCCTGTTTAATTTTTCTACCTGATTTTCTAGCAAGTTGTAGGACTCTAATCGGAGGCTTTCAATTGACAAAATCAGTTAGTAAGAGCTGAATAAATGTTGAATATTAAGTAAAGGAATTATTTGTAATTTGTATTTAATATTTTTTTAAAAAAATGTATTTAATAATTTGTACTTGGTCATGCAGTGGCTCATTTTAGTATGAATAACAACAACAACAAAAAAGAAAATAAATATTTCGCTATATTTCCAAGATAAACACACTGAGGCTATGTTCATATTACATGCTGATATCCAATCTCAGGGTATGCGACAGATATCACAATAGTCAGATCAGAATTTGTGTGGGGTGTTTTATGACGTCTCACTTCTCTTCGCACGCCACATTTTGCCTGTGGTCATCATTTACTGTCAGCACCTTACAGGCTGATAAAATTAAACATCTTCATCATGTATACAACAAATAATCATTAACATGTACCCTAGCAGGGCCAAGTTATTTATGTTTGTGATGTGACACAAATTATGATATTCTTGTTATTCTTTGAATCCATGCAACTCACATTTCAGTTAAATCTGTGCATGAGTGGTAGTTTAGGACCTCAACAACATTCACACTAAACATAAATTCACGTTACTTAAAAACATGACTATGAACCCACCACACAAAAAAGGTCATATACAGTATGAAAATTATAATTAAGGTATGTAATGAAAAGTCATATCTGTGTCCCCAGTGTTGTTTGACACACACCTAACATTTTTCATGTTATCTGAAGAAATATTAAGGTTTAAGACTTTCTGTGAGATGACTCGCAACAACCTGCAGAGCAACATCAAACTCATTTGAGCTGCTTGCCAAATTTGCGGTACTTTTTCTGTTGCTTTTTTCATGAAAATAGGTATGTGACTAGCTATGTAGATGTCATTCTCACATTTAGGTGAGTGCTCCCCCACCTAGTGAAATGGCTGTCACAGAGCATAACATCTGAGCTTTTTGAATTGCTGAACAAATCAGAGCTGCCGGGTGATTCAGAGGACAGGAACCAGACCGGTCCATCACAAACATTATTATCCATCTGTACTGTGATGAGCACATGACATGTATGATTATAAATAGTAAGAATTTGACATCAATGGCCATTGGCTTTAGGTTTTCATATTAATTCACAAGTGCAATCTATACTTGAAAATTGCAAATTTAAATCAGTCATGTAAAGACAGAAGAGAGGATCAAATATCTGAGAATAAGACGTGTCCAGTGTACATGGACATATTGGACAGAAAGGTTGTAATTGGCAGCTGCTGTGCAGCCCAGATGATATTAGGTCTTACTAATTTCTTACTACAGAGAGCAGTGTCTAACAACCTCGACATGCCTAATGTACAACACAACAGATAAAATATTAACTATGGCATTCGCTCAGTATAATAAAAATGTCCCTGATCTTAAATGATTTGAAAGCCTGCAAAAATCACCCACTGCCTTTTTCAAAGGAAAATATTTTCTTTTACTTCTCAGATATGAATTAATCATTGAATTGACATTCTGCCTATGTAACAAGTAGATATTAGAATGACAAATTAACTTGAAGAGCAGGAGTTCAAATGAATAATTTATCTGTACAAACACTGCATACTCAAGTTTCTATGAAAGAATTAAAATTGTCTTAAATTGCTTTGCTTTAAAAAGGGTAGTGTCTATATAATGAAACTCTGAATCATTGTTTTTTGTGTGTGAAAGCAGTTAATAATTAATATGCCAGTCATGGATGTAAACTTGACTGATAGCTGGGTGTAGTGTGATGCTGTAGGGAGTAAATAGAAACTAGTGTATGCAACAAAAGAAAGTAAGAAAGGTGTTTAAAGATGATGATAAATGATGAATAAAAATCTTAACAGTCTCGTTATACCAGAAACATTTTAGACATTCTTTCAAGGTTAAATAATTAACACAAAATACTTGAGGTTAGTGGAATTACAGCCTTTTAGTGTTGCTATTTGTACAATAATTCAGCCTTTTGTATCATTGCAAACCTTTAAGTGTAATTTCATGTCATTTTGTCATGTCACATTTTTAAGCGGTTCCTTTATCTTTTCACTACCATGAGAGGAACTTTTCATGGTAGTGAAAAGATAAAATAACCGCTTAATTATTCATCGCAACTTTGTCTGTAGCATATCACAGTAAACTAACACTGGATCTGTTCTAAATGATCTAATCACATCACTACTGAGATCTGGTGCAACAGTCACTGTCAGCATGCAAAACCTGTTATTAAGCCTTTGTGACTTAATTTTATTGCTTTTGTTTGGTTGAACCATCAAATCATTTGGTTTTGTGTGGTTATCCAAAATTATGTACCTGTAACCTGTTTGCTTACATACTAGGATGGATAGTGCTGAATAATAAGTACTAGTTGTAGTCAATTTGGTTAGCTTACTAAATGTACTGTGAACCCTGCTTTTACACACAGAATCATATCAATATTGGCCTGAAACACAGTGATTCTGGAGTCTTTGCACAATTATTTGGTTTTTGGCAACCTTCATAAGTATAGTTTCTGTGACCATGAAAATAGAAAAGTGCATATCAACCTTTTGTCAAGACAAACCGCTTGTGTCAAGACAAACGTGNTTTGGCAACCTTCATAAGTATAGTTTCTGTGACCATGAAAATAGAAAAGTGCATATCAACCTTATATATCAATCCAGTATTAATAAAATCCAACTGACCTGAAAAGTTAAGGCGGCGTATGTGCTTAAGCAGATGAGTGCCATTGATAGGATCCATTTTACCACACAGGCCCACCTTCCCCGGGCACAGCTCCTGGTGCATGTTATGCAGAGCATGAGCCATTGCATAGACAGCATCAATGACAAACTGCACCTTTCCTTCCTGCTCATAGTGCGAGTCCTTTCCTATCCGCTCCTGATCTGTAAAATACAGACAGATTCAATTTAGACACATTTATCACATGCATATAACAAACTGACATTGGGTCAAATATTTACATAGATTTAAACTGTGTGGTTACCCCCGTGGTCACTAATTTGGCTCATTGTTAACCTGATCAAGAGTGAAGCTGAGTCTGACATTTGTATTTGTGTAGTACAGCAATAGTATCTAATTGAATAGGATTAAAGAATTGGATTTAAAATACTCCATCCAGAAAAAAAACAAAACTATTTCTTTCATCCACATTATACAATCAAATGAAATTTATTCACTTAAAGGCTCAAGTGATTTCTTTGAGTAGAACCAGCGCAAATAATTATCTACCCTTGAGTTTTTCACTGACCCTAGTTTAAAGTAGACTGATGATAAAGTAGCATATATTTACCACTTCTTCCAGAGACCTAATATGCATAAAATTTTCCAAAAGGAAGATTTTGAAAGGAGCATCTTGAAGCTCAATTACAAAACAACCTGAGCATTTTGCTTGTGTTTGCCAACATCCACTTTAAACATATCTTTCTTGTGTCATCCCCAGTTTGGAGAGCAGCTCAGGTTGGTCAGGACAATTCTGTGCGAAACCACTTGGAATGAGTTCAAAGTTTTAAATGAAGGGTGTGACATAAATCCAAAAGGGATCTAGAAGAATTTTTTAAAAAAGTTTTTCTGAACTAAATGTTTCTTGCCTCTTGCAATTAGCCAGAGGGTAAATATCTGGATCGCTGTGAGGAGCAAATCAATTCCAATATCTGGAGTGCAAGGTTTGCCCCTCTGGGAAATCTCATTAGTTAAAAACAAAAACTCTTTCTTGTCTCTTCAGTAGGAATACATGGATTTCTCTCTGAGTGATCTTGGAATCATTAGGTGTGGACATGCCCATGCCATTAATTATTACATATATGCCATATGCAATCCTCCATTAGAAAAAAAAAATGGTATATTTCCATTTGGTTGAATTAGATGATCCTGACATGCTTGACAAAGTGTCCAACTGTTCAGTCCCTTCGTGCAGGATGTATTTAGAAACCAATACGGTGAAGAATTAGAGATGCAGGAAATGGAGACAGGACAATGATAATCCGCTCACAGGCTCAGTGTAATAACTTGAGATAGGAGTTTATTAATCCTGGCCCAGGTTGTTCCATGGGTTTTTGTAGCTGTTAATTGGTATGAGGAGGTGGGCTCTAAGACGGAGATACTACATGTCAATCCTAAATTCTCTGTCCTCCTCACAAGCCTTGAGTCTTAAAGCTGCCTCTGTGTGACTCTGCTGCATGTGAAAAATGAAGGTGTGTTCAATTTAGATTAAAAATAGACTAATTACCAGGGAGGAGCTAATGATAAAGCTGAATATATTTATGTACTTGCCAAATGGAATTCATTTACAAGCGGCACACTGAAACGGCAGGGGAATCTGCTCAGTTTAAATTTGAAGGGGAAATAATAACTATACTGTTGGGCGTAAAATTACTTGACATGTGGAGCTGTTGAAGTGGATTGTCTGCCATCATTTTATGAAACAATATGAACCAGTGGGGCCTCTGGTTAGACTTACATTCAACTGATTGGCAAAAGTAGCTGAGAATCTGGATGTACATTCAACATTTGGTGACATTTAGATAAAGTGTATATTCTCTATCAGAAAATACAGATTAATAAATAAATGTCAGGTTTTGATTGTAAGATACTTAGTCAGGGAGTTATGAATGAAAATATATTTGTAGTTAAATGTTAAACATCCCCTCCAGACATGTTTTATGTTTTGAATAATAATTTAATGTGGGTTTTTCATAAAAAAGAAAAAATAGTCCAATTACCTTGTTACAAATTCTTAAAATGACTATGGCTATTCTATTCCTACTGTGCATATTATACTAATACGAGTACCAATGCTAATAACAGTAGTAGTAATAATCATCCAATAATGATAACAATCAAATAGTGTTCATTTAAATACTTAACTATATGCAAGAATACTTCAAGTTTCCACATGTGTAAAATGATTGCACCATGATTGCCTCCAAACTAACTGTGACGTTACGCTTGCAGTCACACACTTTAAATTCAGATTTTTTTAGGTGAGCACAGAGAAACTTTCCCCCTTCATACATCACTCTGTGCAGTGAAGCTCAAACATACAAAGGGAGTAACAGTGGAAAGGGGGACTTTGTTGTTTTCATTTTTATTCGTTAGATTTACAGATAAAAGCAAATTCCATGAACTCTGAGTGGAAAAGCTGAAACAAATACTGAATAGAACAAGGTGACACCAGAAAACCTCTACTGTGAATACATGCTCAGTACAGTACCCCATCAACCCAATTAATGTTTCCAAAACATGGTTGGTATACAATTGCCATAATTACTCTTAGTGTATTCATTATATTACCTGTGGCATAAGATTAAATTATTTCAGTAATTATAATCATATTTTGAGAGTTTCTTATGGAAATAACATCAAATTTTCTGACTCAGAATCTTGAACAAATTAATAATTGTTTTAATAGCTTTCTATATATTGTGAAGCTTATTCATCCCTCATTGCTTTTATTTAATGCAATTCTGTTTACCTTGCCTTGAATTTAAGATAATATATGCATAAGCTTTGAGCCTCCTACCTCAGGTGTATAAGGTTGCCTACTTTAAATTCATATAGTGTTGAGTATATGTAGGTAAAAGTATGTTTATGTATATGAATCTTTTAGTACATATTAAATCTTTTACATAAAAAGTATGTTTTTTAAATATTTTGAAAACAAATAGATACATAATAGACTCGCTTAATTTTCATATATGTCAAATTCCAAACAAATATAGCAGTGATTTTTATTTAGTGTCAGTGTGGCAGCAGTTGACCCTGAGGGAACGCAATTTGTGTACACATGTCGAACAACTGCAATGAAATACGGTGCAAGTTAAAAGCCTGCCTCACCAAATAACAACAATAATAATAATATGAAGGAGGTCTGTTGTTTCATGAGTTTTGCACATGTGGATACTAGCACTCCAGATCCAAACATTTGGAAACAGATAGTCATTTATCATGCAACATCTGTCCTCTTAAGGTTCAAGCAATTTTCTATAGCCACTTCAATCTAAAAGACTGCTTGCCCCCATATCAGAAGAGGTCTCCTTCTGTCAGCCGTCTTTCATTTGCTACATCTCCAGCTCCTCTCTGTAGACCAGAGGCATTTTAATGTCCCCGATTATCTCATGAGCTTTTGAAATGCATGGATTATTGTTGGAGGTTATGGCTTAGTAATTACGGGCCACAGGGCCCTGATTGGACAGAGATTGTCACAGTTTGGCCGACATGCTTATGCCACGGGGAATCCTGTGAGCCATAGTGGGTGTGAGTGATATTTTCTTGCAGGCTTGGCATGCCACCCACACTAACTTTGTATTGTCTCTTCTCCATAAGACCATTTCCCTTTTCCCCTCTGNTGCATGTCTCCCTTCTCTCTCTCTCTCTTTCTGCACACACACACATACACACACATGTGCACACACACATACACATAAATGCACGCAGATACACACTCACACTGCGTAAATATGATTATAGCTTAAGGAGGGACAGTTGGAGTGTGTGTGTGTGTTTGTGTGTTTGCGTGTGTGTGTCTACTGTACATGTTTGTTTCTCCATGTGCACATCTACATCTATGTGCGTCACAATAGGCTACCTGCACTATATCACACACGCACACACACACG
>JANJYQ010042260.1:3987-14673 GCA_024605255.1 Rastrelliger kanagurta | reverse complement strand
GAGGTGGGTCCCATAAACACATCCAAATAACGTATGATGAAAATTATCGGCATTGCTTGGAAAAATTATGTTTTTCTTTTTTTTCGCTTTTTTTTTTTTTTTACGTTTTTTTTTTTTTTTTTAACCGTCTTTTTCATGTTTGGTGTTAAAATATCTCACATCTGTCCCATTTTTCTGGCAAAAGTAAGCGGTTCACCATGGAATAAAAGTGGTCAACCAAAAAAATGTTAATTGTTGTATGGCATTTCAGTATAAATAGTCACTAAAACACTGTCAGAACTAATTTACAAAGAGAAGAAGTATGCATATGTCTGTGAGCGAGTTTCAGACAATATAATTTTCCTCTCAGTTTAAAGGGAAAAACCTCAATTTGTATTTCGTAATTGGGGCATTGCAGCGGTCTATTCTGAAGCAGCTTTACTCAGCTCAGTTGGCAGCACAAATTAAAAATGCCAAACCTCTCGTCCTACACTATCATACCTTATAATTTTATGCATCAATGTATTTCTCCACACAATTTTGGCTGTTCACGGGCGTCCGGTGCATGTGATTCCTGGAGGGGAAAATCACTCCGAAAGCTGACGGGAAATGGATATCTGACATCTGAGTCGTCAGTTGAAATTCACTCCATCTTACATAAGTATCAAAGTGTAGTGCAGCCTCATAAAAGTGTACAAAATCTTCACCTACAGTTTATTTACACAATTTGATTTTAAGATTCTTGTATTTGTTTATAATGGCGCTTTCACACTTAGTGTGTTTGGTCCAATTTAAACAAACTCTGTTGCATTTACCAGTTGTAGTCACTTTGGTAGTCATGCACTTTTCATTGCCGCCCCCGAGATTGTGTAATACTGTCAGCTCTTCTCTATTCATTATCACTTTTAAATCCCAGAGCTATTTGAAAGACTTTTAAGATAAACCTAAGTAAAGTTTCAAATTAGTGAATCTTTATGAGCAAATGTCAAATGAAACAATACCAAGTCCACATTTTACGTCTTTTAACACAAGTGCATGTCAAGTTTGAAGTCACTTAATACAAGCCCAAATTAAGTCATGGTTAAGATCAATTGCGATAAGTGTTAAGTCATTTGAGATGAATCCAAATCACATATCAAGTCATAAGTCAAGTCAGATATCTGGTTAACTTGTGTGACAGTTGACGGTCCTGTCACTATGCCTCCAAGTTGATCATGCGCCCTGGCTACTTGGCCAGGGGTATGTCCCTTTGGGTGACTGGTCAGCGCGCATGACTCTTACGCAGGAGGTTGTGGGTTCAAACCCCACCTGGGCCCTCCTTAGTTTGTCATGCCACACTTACAAAGCCAACATATNATCATGCGCCCTGGCTACTTGGCCAGGGGTATGTCCCTTTGGGTGACTGGTCAGCGCGCATGATTCTTACCCAGGAGGTTGTTGGTTCAAACCCCACCTGGGCCCTCCTTAGTTTGTCATGCCACACTTACAAAGCCAACATAAGTCTTAAATCTGCAAGAGTGAGTCTCGAGTCACATCACAAGTATGAAATGAAACTTTTTTTTACTGTCAATAATGTGTTTATATTATTTTTACATACTGAAACCAAGCCAATACAAGACATATCTGATGCCAGTAATTTGTCATTGTTCAATTATTAAACCAGGTCAATTCTTCATATATGAATATTCTTATATCGAGCGTCTAATCAAGTCTTTATGAAGTCAGTGTGTCTAGTGTGAAGGTGGTCTATAAGTCTTTTTAACGTTCCAGTCGACGGTCCAACTTTTGTCCTTGTGGGCCAGTTTCGATGTGTCAGTATAAATTATCACCCAATTTAGTGTTAGACCCTTTTTAGCCAACTTATAACCACATGTTTTACACATATTTTTGAAAGTTATGCTCAATAGGGATCATTTAAATTAAACTATACCTCATCTTTTTAATTAAAAAAGCAGAAATTCTGAGTTATTTTTAATTAGATTCAAGATCAGCAATGGATTATAACAGATTGGTCAAAGTTGAGTGAGGAAACTGTTATGAAACCATTTTAAATATTTGAATGGCAGCTTGTAATCGCACTTGTCAAATCTGACCCGGTTTGGTTTGACTGTTTTATGAAGCATAAAGTAGAAAGTTTCCCCAATTCAGTGAAAAATTATATTTGCAAAGAATGTAGTATGGAAACATCCATGTGATTTTTGAGGCGATTGGGTGAAAAATGGGACAACAGGAGGGTTAAATCTTGCCTCCATACTTTACTTTTTGTCAGTATTTGTTTTCTTTGAACACGCTCACTGACTTCTACTCGCAGTCTGCGTTGAGATGTCGGGGCCTCGAGAGGCAGGAGACCAATCTATTCCCTTCGCTTTTACTCTGTATGACTGTCTTTGGGAGTACAACAAGCACCCAATCCAGGAACACCGTGTGGCCAGATTCAAGTCAATCGCTCTCTCAGTATTGGCTGGAATACCTGGCTCTTTTTATGACTATTCAAAAACAGGCCATTCTGTACAAATATGTATTTACATTACCCAAAATTGGTGGGGGTCTGTGGGTTTTGGAAAGGCCACATGGCTAGGTTTTTATATTGCTTGTACTGTATGTTTGCTTGTAATTTGTAGCAAGCATGCTTAATATGTTGCAGTCAGAAAATATTTTTACAGCACAAATGCAAATGTGTATTTGCAAACAGGTTTTATGTGCCACTAGAGATTATTACCTCTGAGACAGATCTTGGAGAAAACATCTTTACATCAGTCAAAACCTTTCAACGATTGCAGAGGTCTTACAACGTTAATGTAAACATTTTGAGATGTATTTTACACAATGGGGGTCATTAGTATTTTTATATCTGCTGTACGTCATGTGTTGGCTCCAGTAAAGCATCGGAGCAAGTGAAATATAACCTGCAGCTTTCTGGCACCGCTCTGTTATGTTATGGTCCCATATTTACAACTTAGTGCTCCAGCTTCAGCCCACTTGACCCCTGAACACCGACGTACCTCTTCCCAGATTTATACTGAGTCTCCTCCTTGAGGTCCATTTTTGTTCTTGGACCGCAAACTGCTGCTGGGGAATAGCCGAGGGCGGCCGAAGCATCCTTCAGCGCCTCAGAGTGTGACATGTGGAGTTATGTTACTAGTGATGAGAACCACGGAAAATGGCTAAAATGTCTTTAATGTCCTCCATTACCACTGTTGTGTAATTGAGGCCAGAACAGCGACAGTTAAATTTTGGCATTGAAAACAAAACCTGAAGTGAAAAAGTAAGAAGGAACACTGAAAATACTTGTATTGAGGGAAAAGTTGTATTGGCACTGAAAAAAAATTCCACTGAAAAATAAAACATGGAAATTAAAAAAGGTACAATCTTACAATCTTTTTTGTAATATGATCCATTTCTTCATGTCTGTCTTTTTCCAGTGACACATTTTATTTTATTAACCTCCCTCCCTTCCTCGGATGTTTGTACTCCTGAGTTGAATTTGCCAAGTCCTCAACACACCTACCTGAATGTTTTGTGACAAAATAATCTCAACTCAAAGCTCCACTAACAGACTTTTTCTCACCAAAAAATACTTTTCATTGATAGAAAGATACAGTAAATTAAGTTCTTCAGTCAGGAATGTAGTGATAATAAAAATCCAAACTGTTAATAGAATAAAAGGAAACTTAAAATAGACTATATTGAGCCACAGAGGCAGTGCAGTAGGAACATGAAACTTCACTTCACATTTAAACAAACTAACATGGCAGTTGCAATTGTTAGATTTAATCTCCGTGACCAACATTCATTTTCCAAAAAAAATGAATTACAGTCCACCATCTATCAAAATCCTGCGGAGAGTTAGCGGTAAATCGCCAACAGCTCAATTCATGGGGTCGTGTTCTCCTCGGGTTGACGGCGCAGGAGTCAGGCTGCAGCGCCTCGTATTTCCAAAAAACATCACAACAGATTTGCAAAAAGGCCTTATTTGGATGAACTGACCACAATTCTGTCTGGTGGTCACGCTCTTAACTGAAAAAAAAATGAAATTTCAACAAAGTGACATATTATTGCACCATTACTCTTTGATATCTTTGTATTGATGACAAACATGAAGAAAAATGCAAATAAAGAAAATTAATGCAAGATTAGAATATATTTAATACCCATGTTTTATTTGTGAGTGGAAGTTGTTTCATTGCCAGTACAACTTTTTCCAATACAAGTGTTTCAATGCCAGTGTTTCTCTTTTTAAATCATGTTCTCTTTTAAATACTGAATACCAAAAATATTATTATCGATGCCAAATATTTGACTGAACTGACGCTGTTTTGGCCTCGTCGTAGTTGTCTATCAATCAGCTCAGTTCATGCTGTGGTGATGTTAAACTTTGAGGAAAATTCTGTTATATGTACTCTTAAAAAAAAAAAAACTTAAACATGTCAAACTTAAAGCAAATTAAATTAAAGCAAACCTAACAAGTGTTTAATGGAAAATTACACAATAATACATACAAAAAAAAGTGTTCTGGTAAATAAAGATGTCTGAAATTAGTTCAGAAGAGATATTTTTGGGCATGTCAAGTGTCTTCAGTATTCTCATTTCCACATCTGTCTCTCCTCAGCTGAATACTGTGCTCCAATCCAAACATAAAGAATGGGAACAATGTAGTATTCATCACCACCATAATGAGATGTTCTCAATTCCCAACCAGCCTCATTGTAATTCACATCAACAAAAAGAGAAGATCTGCCAGTTTTATAGTTAGGCAATGTCAAGCTGATGCATCCTGTTTGCCTCCAGTAAACTGCATAAGGTCAAATCAATAAACAGAGCTGGCATGCATAATACATCAAACTGAAATATGTATATAAAAAAAAAGGAAATATGTTTAATGTATCCTGAAGGTTTGAAATATTTTTGTCCCCCTTTTTTCACTCACAAGATCACAAAGTTGCACACTACTGCTCTGCTGTATCAAAAATAACAGAAAAGCCCAAAAGCGGAGCAGGATCCAATCGGATGCTGTAAATTAATCGCTCATTTATTTTGGAATTCAACCCTTTCTTTGGTTTCAATTGCTTATTAGCTACAGCTTTACTTTAATGCCTGCCTTGGCGAACTCCAGCTCAGCGCCCTCAAGATCAAAATTGGAAACAGACTTTTTACCTTCTGCCTCCTCTCTTACAAAAGATACATTACTTTGCAAAGCAGAAGAGAAAAAAGGAAAAGCAACCTGCAACGTTCCTTTATAACCTGCTGTTGAATACTGATATGATAACGACGGCTGTGTAATGCGCCCGTAATCCATGAAGTTTTCTTTCCTCTGTGAAACATGCTAAGTCATGACCTCAATATGGTGCTCATGTGTCGTTTTAAAGCCTCCTGCTGTGGAAGCCTGTTAAGGAAAATGTTCCACAAAGGCAGAATACCAAATGGTCAGGTAGCACTGAGCTGCAGTCTTTTCTTCCTTTTGTAAAATCTAGAAATAGGAGTGCAAAGGAGGGGGGAAAGTGCATATCATTGTCACTTTTAAAATCCTGAGAGGAGACATGGTGGTATTTTTATTTTATGTGCAAATACTTGTAGCTGAAACACTGCAGAACAACTGTCAACCATCAACTCCTGCTTTTGAAATCCAAAAGAAAAAACGTGCTTGTCTTGCGAACAAAGAACGACTTTGATTTACATCGCTACTTGCGGCTGCAGACATACCGTAGCGTCCCATCTTTCACTACGTGTTTTGTTGCAGCAATCCAACTAACCCATAGTAATCCAACGTCAAAAAGAAAATGACTTATTGTCTTTGAAATTCAAGTGAAATCCAGTAGCAGTAGAGCGCTTTGAGTTACTATGTGCGTGTAGTGTTTTAGCCAGACACTTCATTCATGCTACATTCATCCAAGGCGCTCTGAAGACGTTTGGCGTGTTGTAACAGAGGACGAGAAAAAGATAGAATGCAACAGAAAGTAGTGGTGGTGACTGTGTTTTCTTTAAAGCTGAACTATTTTTAACTATTTTTAGAAACTACAACCCTGCCTGAATGCTATAAGTTGCAACATTCCATTGAAAAATATGTATTTTAAATATGTTCCTCTTAAGTAATGTCTATTTGGGCTTTTTAAAAAAAAGTAAAAACAAACCAAAATAGTAGCCAGGCAGCATAACCCGTACAATACAACACTACCGCACCATGTATTAAATCTTACTTCATTCCAGCAGTGTTAAAAAGAGCAAAATGTAATCTTTCCGAACAATTCTTCCCACAGAACTTTTGCTCCCAAGAGTGTTATCACTGAAGTTTTCAGACAGCGAGCGGTTGCCTCCGTAGTTTCCAATTTAAACACGACTGCAGCTGTGCGACACGGAAAGAGAGAGAGAGAGAGAAAGAAAGAAAGAAAGAAAGAAAGAAAGAATGAAGGCGGCTGCTGCAGCGGACAGAGCTGATGATGGCTGAAATTTTTCATCTTGCCAACGCAGCTCGCTGTGTGACCATGGCGACCACAAAAAACTACAGCGAGGGAAACGATACAGCTAATTTAACTGATATCTGATTTCCCTCCGAATTACACACTTCCTCACCAGCAGTGAATAAACATTAATGAGGAGAAACATTCTTGGAGTAACATTAAGCTTCATAAAAAAAAACTCACTCTGGACCAATAAATAATGTTTATAAAGTTAGTTAGCAAAACTCGGTATATGAATAATTGTAATATCGCTAACTATTTTCTTTATTTTGAGCTACAATATGCTTTTATGAGCTTAAACTATGTGAATAACAGCAGGTTGGCGGGTGCGGTATTGGCCGTTAATAGAAAAATATTAAACATCAGTGTTGCCAGGTGGTTTGAAAACACTTTAAAGCTTAAAAAATGGCTTCATCTCAGTCATCTCACACTTACTTTTACCTTTTTTTTTTTTTTTCCCTGCAGCTACTACAACTGGAAGACACAGGTGTCCACTTCTAACCCTAGCCCTAACTTCGAGGTGATTTATGACGACCCTAACGGCCTTCTCTTCAAGAACAAGCAGGACAAAAAGATCCTGAATGTGGACCCTTTGGTAGGTTTTTGTTGTTGTTGCTGTTGTTTTCCTGCTTAGTTTTTTAACCCCTAGGGTGACAAATGGTGTTGCTAATTAGATCAGNACCCTTTGGTAGGTTTTTGTTGTTGTTGCTGTTGTTTTCCTGCTTAGTTTTTTAACCCCTAGGCTGACAAATGGTGTTGCTAATTAGATCAGTTCACCTGTTACACAGCAGTAAAAAATGTTCCCTGAAAAGCAAAAGCGAAAAAAAAAAAGCTTTAAATCCTTCTTCTACATCCAGGACTTCTTTCAAACCACTTTTATTCTCCTCGTGCGTGGTTCAAGTGACTAATTTACAGCAACATGACAGATCAGACAGCTTATTATTTATGATGGTCAAGTACTGCGTTTGGTTTGCATGTCGTTACTTTCTTAATGAGTGTCTTAATTAACCACAGATATCAGACACAAGTCATTTTCAGAAGGAGCCTAAACGCTGTAAGAGAAGCAGTCGGAGAGACCGAGCGAGAAGAAATAAACCGGTGGGAGGGAGAGATATTTGCTTTCCACCTGCGCAAAAAAATGGAGGATCAAGGGGTCGAGACAGGTGCTTCCTCCACACACACACACAGTTCGACAGGGGTCCTAGAAGAATAACGACTGACAGACGGTGTTTTTTTCTCTCCAGTTTCCCCCCTTTGCTGGGGGGTAGGGAAGTAGTTGGTGGGGCTTGAACTATTTTGAAATTGCAGACAGAGCTGTGGGGACTGCGTTTTTGAGGCCAAGCGCCAAAATGGCAGCACAGTGTTCTAGCTGCGGTCGAGCACCGCCCCGACCAGGCTGTCTATTAAAAACACAAGAGAAGGCACAGGAAGCCAGACACAGCAAACCACCCGTGTGCCCAGAACCCAGCTCAGCTCAGCTCAGCCCAGATTGGCTCGGCATGGAGCAGCACTTAACCATCCGGCTTTTAACCCACCATGAGCTCACTAGCTGCTCATGTGGCCACAGATCCGCAGGGGAACCTTCCAAAATCAAGGCTCACATCAACTCATTTTGGGTGGTTTGTTTATTTTTCTGCCTTTGTCATACCATGACCACTTTTTCTGTCCTGGCCAAAAAGTGGGTTGGGGGGTGGTGGAGTTGTCATATTTCTGCATATTTCCGTTATGACAATGGTTTTGATTTAAAGAGGGGGGAAAGAAAAATGAAGCGCTTCTTGAAACTGACGTTTGTGGAACAGAGGAAACTACTTAGATGACTCGTTAATGACACATTTTGGTTTCCTTAAAAATAGACGCTTATCATTTAGTTCAAGCCGACATTTCCCCATTTTCTCTTAATGTTTCTATGAAGTCATTTTTTATTGGTCTATTTTTATTGACGGGCTTTTGAACTCGCAAAGGAAGACCGCCTCACTTATTAGGACACCCACAAGTGTGTTTGAGGTAAAAGTGTAAATTGAGTGTAATGGTTGGCTATGGATCCACTCCCACCAGAAGCTTTTGACACACTTAGGCTTAAATAAATGTTCCCAGCTGGTAGCGGCTTCACATCTTTGTGGAGGGGCCGTATCGTTTTTGACATACAGAGTAACACAAAACATCTTGAAAAATGAACTGTTACAGTCACTGTCAAATTATGCTGCACTTTGCCTCCCCTGTAATATACTTCTTATTGAAAAGAGATGTGTTCTGGATATCTGTGGTTTTCTTTAATTGCTTACATACTGCATCCGTGGCAGTTTTCATATTTTACACCTGCATGCATTCATTTAAATTAATAGATGTTTTATATTAATGTTGAATCTCATGACTACGTAATAAAAAGAGGGCTTTTTGATCTTTCTGAACCCACTTAGCCTCCTTTAGCTCACTGTTTTGCATGCNAGTTTTCATATTTTACACCTGCATGCATTCATTTAAATTAATAGATGTTTTATATTAATGTTGGATCTCATGACTACGTAATAAAAAGAGGGCTTTTTGATCTTTCCGAACCCACTTAGCCTCCTTTAGCTCACTGTTTTGCACGTGGTTGAGTCTCATGGCTCTCATTAACCCCTCATTTAAAAATCCTTGGCAGCTGTTTTCAGTAAACAAGCTCAGATAAAGCCACGATATGCTACCTGGCCAACATCAAACTTAAAAAGGTTAGCTGGTTTAGAAAGTGGAATAGGTAGCACCTAGTGGCTAAAGATGGAGTTATTCTTCTTTCAGTGTATACAACACCCGGCCAAAAGTTTAAAACTGAGTGGAGAAAAAAACACACAAACATAATCCAAGTTGTACAAATATATAAAAAAGAAATGGCAATGCAATCATCATTGAACCACCCATGTCTTAGTTCACTTTTGTGAAGCATAATTCTGCTTTAAGTGCCCTTTGCTTACATATTGCACAACTTGAAAGAAGAAAAAGGCGATTATATATCTGGAGTGTAATTGGTTTTGAAATTTTCTGCCCCCTAGTGGTCAGAGATTGTTTAATGCAGTTTTAAAATCCTTACAGAAAGTTAAGCACGGTTGTTAAAATGCATCGTAATACAATACTTCTCAAACTATTTCAGCTTAGTGACTGCTCTCTGTGTTGTGTGCCTTGTTGTGTTGTACTGCTTTTGCTTTGTCTGTCAAAGCCCTTTGTGTTTTTAAGGGTAGCCAAAAAGTTATTTAAACTAACAGAGATTATACCCAAGACTTCTATTTCATAAGATTTTGTACCAGAATCTTCTATCGTGTGTTTTTGTTTTTTGCTTTTATATTACAGAAAATATATGACACCATGACCAGAGTAGACATACTTCCTGTCACTGTGTTAGTAAAGATAGTAAAGAGTTATCATGTAAAATGAATTATCTGCTTTTTTTGCATTTTTTGGGACCCCCTGGAACCTTCATCAAGGGCCCCTGTGGGTCCCCAAACCCACACAATTAACCTTCCTGTTGTCTTCACATAAGCCACACAACTTTTCTCCTCTCAGGTCAATTTGGCATAAAGTGTAAAGTATAAATCCTCACCCTATTCTGTGTTTTTTCATAAAATTCAGTCCTACTTTACACTTATTTTTGGAAATTATGATCAACTTGCCTTATTTAAATGAGATTATAGCTCATTCTGAGTTTTAAAAAAGGCAAAAATGATGAATTATTTGAACTAAAATGTTGATTGATGGTTAAAACTGGTCAGGAAAGTTTAGTCAGTCATTTTAAATATTTGAAGGTGTCCTGTTGTCCTCCCAGTCTGGTTTAACTGCTTATAATAGAGCATAAAGTACAAATGATCACCCAATTCAATGAAAATAATGATGATTATACTCACAAAGAACGTAGATTGGAAACATATATGAGATTTGCAGGCAATGAAATGAAATGAATCCATATTTCTGATATAAAATGTTTTTAAAAATGTTTCAAATGTGACCCAAAGACAACAGGAAGGAGTGATGATAACTCACATTACAAACCACTTAGTATTAGATAACTTGTTGTATATACTATACTTGTGCATTTCATTTATATCTACATAATTAAACAAGCCCTGACTAACTTCTCTAACTTTGTGCTGGTTTTCCAGTCTGGTCCCGGCGAGGACTCCAAAAGGACTTTCCTACAATCGGACCTGTACGTTCATGCCGTCGTCTACGACCACAACATCAGGACAATCTAAGCTTCAGAGGCTGCAGCTGACACGTTCATACC